>BQNB010010292.1:0-70294 GCA_026074375.1 Tanacetum coccineum
AGAGAAGAAATCATTGCACTTAATAAACAAACTAACTTTCTAATCGGATTAATAATAGTTAATACAATTTTCTTATATTTGGCTCGACCGCTCTTTTATCTTTTGTTAATTTGCTTGCGTGAGTTAAAGTGCCTTGAATTGATTGTAGTCACCAACCAAACCGTGTCAGTCTCTCATGCTGAAAACCCTCTTTTCCCGTTAGAATTAGGATTAAGACTGACATAGGTTTGGAAAAGAATAGAATTAACATAGATTAGATAATTAAGATATTAATTAAATTGATAGATTTAACCTCGCTTCAAGTGTTTGACACCCTACTTACCACGAAACTACTACCGATCGGGTACACTGCCCGTTAAAGTGTTGTTTTTGGTTTAGACGGCAAAATATAAATTTAAAACTTGAATCATAAATATACACCACACAACGACACATCACATCACAGTGTAACTAAACAAAAGGAATTAAATATGAATTTTTTTTACTCGCTTTTGTTAACAAAATAAATTAAAAATGGAAATAAAAAATAAAAGATGGAAGTTATCGTCGGCGATGATGTGAAGGAAAGAAGAAGATAGGACGGAGTAAATGATGGCAACTTGGGGTAACTGAAATGTTTTGTAAACCTTTTTATTATTTTTAAAAAGATAATACTAGTTATTTAATGATTTTAAAATTAGTTTACAGTTTTTATACTCATTTCAATGATGTGGTTGTAAGTAGCGACAGTTAGATTGGATATCCATGGTTAGGGGTGCAAGTAGAAAAAGACAAAAAAAATTACCTCATTAAAGGTTACGGTTTAAAATTTTGAGTCAAGGATAAACGGTGAAAAAATGAAAAATTTTAAAATTACTAAAATGTCCATGGTCAAAAAGTAAACCAATGCTAGTTACGTATAACGGGGCTCGAGGAAACAAACGGGTAACAAAAATTGACTTTATGGTTTAACGACATTGACCCTCGTTATCTAGAGACTGAATTCGCAATCGGGTATGAGTACAGGGTCCAACGATGTAATTTACCTTAAAAATAGAAAGAAAATTAATAAAATTATTAAAAGTATACAAATTTTGCTGATTTTATATTAATAAATATTAAAAATAATAATAATTTATATTATATTATAAAGTATTTTGGACACTTCCATATTTAGAAAGTCTGAAAATTCAGAACTTTTCCTTTCTTTTTATGAAAATATCCCTTTTTAACAACAAACACATCCATCTCATTTTATGTAACAACTTTTTGTTATATGCAATCTTGACTATATATTTCATTTTAGGGAAACACATCTTAAAGTGACATGTGTCACCTCTAAATTAAAAAATCACGTGTTAATTGCCTGAAAATGCATTATACTTGTCATTTTTTGTTATTGTGTGTACTGAATTTTTTTTTTCTTATTGTGTGTATCGAACTTTCAAATTTCGACCTTTGTGTGTATTTTTGACCATTTTACCCTTACTTTTTTCAAAATTCGAAGGGTAAAATGGTCATTTTACATGGCTAGAATAGTGACAAAATACACACAAAGGTCAAAATTTGAAAGTTCAGTACATACAATAAGAAAAAAAAAGTTCAATACACACAATAACAAAAAGTGACAAGTATGATACATTTTCAAGTAATTATCCCAAAAATCACCTTTATTTTTAAATTGAAATATCTTTCTATCTATTTATTTTTTTATGATTTAATTTCACCTTATTTTCTAAAATTTTATGCTTTTTAATTCAACATCCATTTTGATATATTTTTATTGATTTTTATTTTTTTATTTTTAATGCCCTCGAAACTGCTGCTTTGCGCGAGTAACATTCTAGTATTATATAAAATTTCAATCGGTCCAGACGGCGTCTAAGTGAATTCCGCCTCGAAACCACTATGTTTTCCACACATTAAAAAAAGCACAAAGATGAATTTACTTAATTTTTATGCTCTGAAATGTAAAAGAAAAACTATTATGGTATGTTTGGTTCGTTGTAATCTGGCGTAATTGGGGAGAATTGTAATTCAGATTACATTACGTAGGCTCTTTGGTTTGCGATGTAATTGTAATTCAGTGATTACAATTACATCAAATGAGTGAATTCAGATTACATACGAAGTTGGATGAAAAGTTTTGAATTAAGCTGTAATTCATAATTTTATACTTTATTTCAGTATTTATACATTATTATTATATAATTTATAAAATAATAATAATAATAATTATAATAATAATAATTTTTATTATTATTATTGTTATTTATTTATTATTATTAATTATTTATATTATTATTATTATTATTTTATTATTTTTATTATTATTATTGTTTTTTAATATTATTTAAATTTTTATTGTTGTTATTGTTATTATTATTATTATTATTTATTATTATTATTATTATCATTATTATTATTATATTATATGTTGGGACTTAAAAGACTTCAATGATTCTTACTACTGCTTAGGTACATAATGAAGATTATGCTAAGTAGTTAGTACTGGTAGTATAAAGTTACCACTGCTAGTTACTGCTGTAAGTATAATTTAGTATTGTTAGCATAAAGTTACTGCTGTTAGTTGAAGTTAAGACCAAGGTTGTCAAAATTGCGATCCTGATCGTAGGATCGTAGGATCCCACAAACAAAAAACGATCATGATCGTAACAAGATCGGAATTCAAGTAGGATCGTTTCAAGATCGTAGATAGGATCGTAGGATCGTAGAATAGCCTTATTTTGGACTTTTGGTAATTTAGGCTAAGGTTTAAAATATTTCATTTAGACTGTTTCATATTTCTTTTCTATCCAGAAGCGTTTAACGATTGAAACATGAAGTAGGTGCACGTATGTAGTATCTTTTTTGTATCAAAATCATTCATTTATCGATTGAAACATGAATGAACTTTGTGCGAGTATGTATTACAATATATCTAACGTTTTAATACCATGGTACTTGAATATAGAACTTTTTATTTTATCATCCATTTAGATTCGTTTATCATATAAGGGAGAATTTCATATATACCCGATAAAACTTGAAAAATTAAATATTTCTCCAAAACACAAGTTATCGATGCATGATATACAATGCTATTAAAGAATGTTTGGATAAAAAAAGTAAACATTAAAGTGTTTTTTAGATATATGTAAATGCCCAACATATAAAACATTATATAAAAACATATAGAAATAAAAAAAATAACCTTATACAAAAATATATATGTTTTCATAGGATCTTACGATCCCGATCCGATCCTACGATTACGATCTTGCAAAGCCGAAAACGATCTTAGGTAAGATCCTGATCCTGACAACCTTGGTTAAGACTGTTCAGAGTTGAAGACTGAAAAATAAGCTAAGTAGTTAGTGCTGCTAGTAGTAATGTTAAGATTGCTAGTACATGTTATTACTATGAGTACATATTAGTATTGCTAGTACTAATGTTACTACTGCTTATGTTTATTAGTACTGCTGGTGAAAAAGTTTATGCTGCTGGATTACAACTGCTAGAAGACTTACTACTGCCAAGAGGATAAAGACGATTTAAAGAGATAAAGATTGTTTGGAGAACAAGAATACTTGTGAAGATAAGTATTGAGATATTTATGTACAAGATATACATAATGTATTTATTTAAGAGATTACGTTTATGTTTAGAAAAGATTATGATATCTTAGGAATGTATTGTAAGCCGACTAGGACTCCTTAGTCTATAAAAGGAGGCCCTAGGGCATTAGACAAATATGCAAGTTCATAAGTTTTCATAGTTGTCAAGTCGATTCAGAAAAGCTTCAAGGTTGTAAACCCTAGTACTAGTGAAGAGTACTCGTATTATTGATCTAATAATATTGGAGCGTTTGGTTATATCTTTGTTTATACGATTACTGTTTTATTCATAATACTTCTAGGTATTAAGGTGTAGATTCCGCATACACTTTAGTATACATACAAAGTTTCTACAACAAGTTATTTTGGATTTATCCAAGGTAATTTAACCTTAGACAACCTAAGGAATCGATCAAGGATTGGGATCAACAAGTGGTATCAGAGCTTTGCTTTGAGAAACTTTGATCTAGAAGACATGGAGTTTGAATCTACAAATACTAATACTACTGCTAAGCTACCCATACTCAAACTGGGTGAGTATGAGATGTGGGTGATAAGGATTAAGCAGTACTTCCAGATCCAAGACTATGCTCTATGGGAGGTCATAGAGAATGGTGATTCATGGGTGTATGTACCACAAACAGCACAGGAGAATGGTACTTCAGTTACAAAGATGTATATACCTGTAACTGCTGAAGAAAAGACAAATAAGAAGAATGATGTGAAGGCCAGAAGCTTGCTACTCATGGCTCTTCCCAATGAGCATCAACTCACATTCAATCAGTACCCTGATGCTAAAACAATGTTTGCTGCCATTGAAACACGATTTGGAGGTAATGCAGCTACTAAGAAAACTCAGAAGACACTTTTGAAGCAACAGTACGAAAATTTTAGTGCATCAAGTGCAGAGTCTCTTGACTCTATCTTTAATAGGCTTCAGAAGATTGTGAGTATGCTTGCAATTTTGGGTGTGGTCATCGCCCAAGAAGACTTAAATTCAAAATTTTTGAGCAGCTTGCCCCCTGAGTGGAACACTCATGTAGTTGTGTGGATGAATATACCTGAAATTGAAACTATGAGCATTGATGATTTGTACAACAACTTCAAAATTGTTAAACAAAAGGTAAAGAAATCTGTTGGTGCAAGTAGTGGTGCTCAAAACTTGGCCTTCATGACTGCTCCAAGCACTAGCAGTACTAATGATGCTAACACTGCTAGTCCTCAAGTTAGTACTGCTAGCTTCAATGATAATGCTTTATATGCTTTCATGGTTGAAAATCCCAATGGTTCTAATCTTTTACATCAAGACTTAGAGCAAATTCATGAAGATGATATGGAAACAACGGATTTGCAGCTCTCTCTGCTAAGTATGAGGGAAAAGAGGTACTATCAGAGGACATGCAAGAAGATTTTCATTAATGCTAATGATAAATCCAAGGTAGAGTGTTTCAACTGTCATAAGATGGGACACTTTGCCAGGGAGTGCAGAGCACTAAGAAGCAAGGAAGGTCAGTTCAGAAATCAAGACAACACCAGGAAGTTAGGAAACAATGAAGACACGTCTTCAAAGGCAATGTTGGCTATAGATGGTATAGGTTTTGATTGGAGTGACATGGCAGAAGAACAAATTCAGACAAACATGGCTCTAATGGCGTTTTCAGACTCAGATGTATACACTGATAAAACTTGCTCTAAAACTTGTCTGAAAAACTATGAAACTCTTAAGAAACAGTGTGATGATTTGATTGTTAAGCTTAATCAAATTGAATTTAAAGCAGCTACTTATAAAAGAGGTTTAGCAACAGTAGAAGCACAACTTGTCACATATAGGAAGAATGAGGTTCTTTTTAGTGAAGAAGTTGCTGTCCTTAAAAGAGAAGTAAGATGCAAACAATATGAAATTAATATGCTTAAAACAGAGTTTGAAAAAGTTAAGCAAGAAAAAGATGGCATTGAATTTAAAATTAAGAAATTTGATAAGGCCTCAAAAGACTTAGATCAGTTGTTAGAAAGTCAGATAACTGACAAAAGTAAAAAGGGTTTGGGATATAGTGCAGTTCCTCCACCTCATCCTTTAATTTATAATAGACCTAACAAACTATATCTGTCTTATTCTGGTCTTGATAAATTCAAAGAGAGAATAGTAAGAAAGAGTCTAATGTTGGTTGTAAAAAGGAATCAGATAATTCTAAGGAGAATTCTGATAAGTCTTTGGTAAAAGAACAAGAATCACAGGTCAAGAGTAGCTTTGTTGAAGGTTGTGGGTCTAACACTAGTAAGAGTGTTAGTGAAGTAGAACCTAAGAAAGTTAGGGAGAATAATGATGCTCCAATTATTGAGGAATAGGTGTCAGATGATGAGGAACAAGATGAGTCTAAGACTAAGCCTGAAAAGAAAACTGTTATTCCTACTGCTGCTAAAATAGAAAAACCAGTTAAAAAGTCAGTTAGGTATGCAGAAATTATAGATTCACAATCTCCTAGGGGGAAAATCAAAAGGAAATTAGAATGGGCAAAAGTCCATATCAACTAGAAGTGATTTTGTGATGTATAACCAAAGCTTGCTTTTTTGTGGGAGTTTTAATGCATGTACAGGCTCATGCAAAAAACCATCAAAGGAAAAAAAATGATGGTATATGAGATAATTATAATAGGGTTGAACTACAAAGTTACTACCAAAGAAACTCAACTAATGCTCAAAGGAACATAGGTTCTAAGAGCAGTTTTAAGGAAAATGGCCTAATATATTTTAATATTGCCAAGACAGTTATTACGCTTCATCCCATAAACAACAATTTTTTAGTGCTAAATCAATCTTCCGTTTTTCAATAATAGCACAATCAACTGAAAAGAAGGACTCTTTCAATCAAAAATAGCATTATCAAACAAAAGGTTTACACATAAAGTTATACGCCAAGGAGCTAAGCGTTAAATACTTGCTAGGCCTCAAAGCATTTAATACTGCTAGGCCAAAAACAGTTAAAACTGCTAGGCCAAATTCTGCAGTTGTTAATGATGTTAGGGTTAATCAGGCAAATGTTGTAAAGGTCTCAGCATGTTGGGTTTGGAGACTACAAACCTAATGGTGTATCAAATCACTGAAGAAACATAAATTACATTGATGCACGATGGCAGATCCATGTCTGTGATGGCTTGGGTCCCCAATGGAATCGAATTCCTTATTTTTTTGTGCAGGGCAAGGCCACCAACAAGGATGATTAATCATGATTTGTTGACAGTGGATGCCAAGGCACATGACTGGGGAACATAGCTTATCTCTTAGGATTTCAAGGGAGTTTGATGGTGGTATGTTACATATGGAGGAGGAGCTCCATGTAAGTACGAGTTTCTGGTAAAGGAACACTTAAAACTGATAGTTTGATTTTGAAGAGTTTTAATTTGTCAATGAGTTAAAAATTCAATCTTTTTTAGTGTTACAGACGTGTGACAGAAAAACTATGTCATTTTTACTGACACTGAATGTCTTGTCTTATCTCCTAATTTTAAGTTGCCTGATAAAAGTCAGATACTTCTTAAAATTCCTAGAAAGGACAACATGTACAGTTTTGATATGAAGAACATTGTTCCTAAAGAGACTTTAACTTGTCTTGTTGCAAAGGCTACATCAGATGAATCAATGCTCTGGCATTAGGGGGCTTGGTCACATTAAATTTAAGAACATAAATAAGCTTGTTAAGGATTAATCTGGTTCGAGGATTGCCTACAAAAACAATTTGAAATGACCAAACCTGTGTTGCTTGTCTTAAAGGGAAGCAACACAAAGCTTCTTGTAAGTCTAAAGTTCTGAATCCAATTACTAAGCCTTTGTTTATGCTACATATGGATCTGTTTGGTCCAACTTTTGTGAGTAGTTTAATGCATAAGAAGTATTGGTAGTGGTCTTGATGATTATAGGCAGGTTTACGTGGGTTTTCTCTTTTAGCAACTTAGGATGAAACCAGTGTTAATCCTTATGAACTTTATCAAGAACATAGAAAACTAGTGGACAAGAAAGTGAAAATAATCAGGAAGTGGGATATTGGCAACTGAGTTTAAGAACAAAAGTTTATGGATGATTTGTGCTGAGAAAAAGTATTAAGAGAGAATTTAGTGTAGCCAGGAATACCTCTGCAAAATGGTGTAACTGAGAGGAGGAAATGACACTAATTGAGGCTGTTAGATACATTGTTAGCTGTTTTAAGTTACCTAATCATTTTGGGCTGAAGCTGTTAGTAATGCTTTGCTATGTACAGTTTTGGTCTTAGTAGTCAAGCCTCAAACAAGACCCTTATGAACTTTTAGAGGTTCTAAACCTGCTCTAAGTTTCTATGGCATTTAGGATGTCATGTTTTTACTTTCTTAATACTTTAGTCAGTTTATGGAAAGTTTGTTGCAAAGTATTGATGGTTTCTTTGGTGGATACAACCAGGAGGGTAGAGAAAGCTTTGCATATTGGGTTTTTAGAGATTAAGCATATGAAGAAGGGAATTGGTACCCAAGGGACTTATGTACCAGTTGCTGAAGGTTCTTTCAGTAATGAATTCTGCATGACACAAGGTGATCTTAATGCTGGTATATTCAGAAGTAAATAGACATGATTGCATTGTGATGCCAATTGAAAGTGCTTCATACTTTGATTCACCTACCCAGATGCTGAAAATGGTGACCAAAATCTGCTTGCTGTGCCTAAAAGCAGGGATGGAGATTGGCAAATAATGAGAATGTTGAACATGATAAGTTTTATTTTTTCTTGGATGATGTTAGCAGTCCTAAAGAAGTTAATGCTGCTGGACAACATGTTTATTACTGTCAGTTCTTGTTTAATATGGTAGCTTTAAACTTAATGTTGTTGGTCCATCAGTCAATACTGCTAGTTCATTTGATCAAGATAGTCCTAAAGACATGTTTACTATGGGAGCTAGTCATACACTTAAAGCCACTCATGTTGAGTTCTTCAGTGATGAAGATGAACTAGAAGTTGATTTGGGGAACATCACAAATTCCTATACAGTTCCAACCACTCCATTACAAGAAGTAGAAAGTTACCTAATTGAAAAAAAATAATTTTTGGGGGTGGGGGGGGAAATTGGTGATTGTTAAAGTCATCTGTTCAGACAAGAAGAATGACAAAACCTACTTCTGAACAAGGGTTTCTCAGTGCTGTATATGAACAGAAAACACATGATACCCTGAATACTTGTTTATATGCTTGTTTCTATCATCAGATTAAAACCCATCAAGCATTGCTAAATGCTCTATCTTTGATTCATCTTGGGTGGAAGCAATGCAGGAAGAACTTCTGCAATTCAAACTTCAAAAGGTTTGGATACTTGTGGATTTTTCCTAGTTGGGTATGGGGGCCATTGGAACAAATAATGGGTCTGTCCTGAAACAAGAAAGATGAAAGGGGGATTGTGATTAGGAATAAAGCAAGGTTGGTTGCACAGGGTCATAGACAAGAAGAAGGTATTGACTATGAAGAAGTTTTTGCTCCTGTGGCAAGAATTGAGGCAATAAGATTGTTTTTAGCCTATGCTTCTTTTATGGGTTTTCTGGTATATCAAATGGATGTGAAGAGTGCTTTCTTATATGGAACTATTGAGGAAGAAGTTTATGTTACTCAACCACCAGGATTTAAAGATCCTGAAATATCCAGACACAGTTTTACAAGGGGGGGGGGGACGGTCAAGGCACTTTCATGGTGGGCATCAGCACCATGAGCATGGTATGTAACTTTTGGCTAACTATCTGTTGGGCATGGGTTTACAAAGATGACAAGATAGTCAGGCATTATTTATCAAGAAGCAAACAGAGTTTTTTTGCTATACAGGTTTTTATTGTTGAATTATCTTTGGCTCTACAAATAAGGAACTGTGTACTGCATTTGAGAAGCTCGTGAAGGAATAAGTTTTCAGATGAGTTCTATGGAGAACTTTCTTTCTTCTAAGATTACATGTACACAGTAGGAAGATGGAATATTTATCAGTCAGGATAAATATGTAGCTGAGATTTTGAAGAAATTCAACTGCATTAGATTTGAAGTCTGATTCAACTCGTTGATCTTGGAAAAGCCCTTAGTCAAGTGAGAGATGCTGATGATGTTGATGTACATCTGTATAGATCTATGATTGGATCTTTGATGTATCTTACAGCATCTAGGCCAGATATTATGTTTGCAGTGTGTGCATGTGCCAGATTTAAGTTTACTCCAAAGACATCACATCTCTTAGATGTAAGAGAATTTTTGATATTTGAAAGGCAAACCAATGAAGGCCTTTGGGTATTCTAGGATTCTCCATTTGAACTGGTTGCTTTTACTGATAGTGACTATGCTGAGAACTCAAGATAAGAAAGTCTACAAATGGAGGTGTCGTTTTGGGGAAACAGTTGAATTATCTGGCAGTGTAGAAGTAAACAATGGCTGCCACCTCTACAACTTGAAGATGCTGTAGTTGTGTGACAGTATCTGGATTACAGTATCAATTGCTGGATTATGGGTTTAATTTCAGAATATGTCATTAATATTTGACAATAAACAGTACTATCTGCCATTATTGAAATCTGTTTCAACATTCGAAAACAAAAACATATGAGGATTAGGCTTCATTTTATTAAGAGATTGCAATGCTTAAAAGTTAATACATATGGTTTAAAATTATTACTGATTATAATGTTGCAGATCTTTTTACAAAAGGTTTTGATGCTGGAAGGTTTCAATACTCGGTCTCAAGTATTGGAATGCTTAATCTTTAATGTTTATATTTATGTTTCTGTAAAAGTTTTGTAAAGGATTAGTACTGTTAGTCTTGTCACTTAGTACTGCTAAGTATAATTAAAACTGCTAGTTATACTTAAGATTGCTTGTTAAAACTGTTAGTCATACTTAATGCTGTCAAGAAGAAAATACTTTGGATTTTGTATTTTTTTTGGCTATGGACTAACACCTGCAGGTTAAGCATAATGAATACCTGATGTTGAATGCTTCACCTTTGAAGTAATGTTTGGGAGGAAAGTAATGATCTTGGATCACAGTTTTTAACTTTTATTCATGGGTTATGCATAAATATGGATCCTCATGAATTCTCACATGTCTATCTAGTCTTTTCTAGTGTGCTTGTGATGAAATTGAGGGGCATGGTTGTTGTATAATTATGAAGGAATAGTTAATTTACTGTTAGATTGTTAATACTGCTAGGCAGAAAATTACTACTGCCAGGCAAAAGTTAATGCTGTTGAGATGACATGAGAGCCAAAGTTACAACTGTTGAGCAAATACTTATCCCCTTGAAGCATTGTTTGAGGGGAGGCTACTTATGTCAATATACAGTCCAAGCATAGATGGAAGGTTATGAAATATCAAAAGTATGTTAAAAAGAATCAAAAACATCTAGGCATGTCAAAAGAGGTCGGGATACCAAGATACCTCAGTCTAGTGGTCTCCTTGAAAAAGGTTGGTGATGAGGCTATCCATAAGGAGTTGGGTCACAGAATGGAAAGGGCTGCCATTACTGCTTCTCGCTTAGAAGCAGAGCAGGACAGTGGTAACATCAAATAAGATCCAATCCATGGCAACACCTAATGGATCAAGTCCTTAGGGAATTGGTTCAGGTAGTGGTACCAGGTGCCAAGATACCATATTGGGGGATGTGGATGCTCAAACTAGGTTTGAGACTACATCTAAATAGTCCAGTGATCCACCTCTCTCAAGAGGTTACACACTTAGAAGTGGAGAAGACATTATGAAACTATTGGAATTGATAGAACTTTGTACAAAACTGTCAAAAATGTTGCATAAAAACAGAAAGAGTGATTTGGTGAGCCAAAAGAAATTAGAGATTAAGTGAGCTTAAAAATAGAAAGAGAGATGTGTTAATAAAAACAGAAATGAGTGATTATGTGAGCAAAAATAATTGAGAGATATTGTGAGCATAAAAATAGAAAGAGAGCTTGTGAGAAGAATCAATTGATGATAGAAGTCCTTTTTGGAAAGAAATTGAAGTTAGTGCTGGTAACTTAAAACTTAATGTTGTTAGTCTTAGGTTATTGGGTTACTTACTACTGTTAGGCATAACATTGTACTGTCAGTTTAAGTTAATGCTGCTAGGCCTAATTTAGTGCTGTCAGTTCAAGTTAATGATGCTAAGGGTAATTCTATAAATACTTCGATTCAGGGGTTCATTCAATTCTTTGTTCGATTTCAATCATTAAAATACTCTCTAAACGTAAACCCCAACTTAATTTCATCTTTGATCATCAAAACACAACACAATGTCAACCCTAACTTTTGCTGATACTCACAATATGGTCGCATTCTTGGACAAACCCACTGAAAGTGATGGGTTTCATGAGATTATTGATTTTCTGAATGCTAATCAGATTCGTTATGCATTGACTGTCAATCCTATCATCTACACATCTTGCTTTCGACAGTTTTAGGCAATGGCAAAGGCAAACACTGTCAATGGTGAATGTCAGTTACAAGCCCTAATTGATAAGAAGAAGGTGATCATCACGGAGTTAAGCATTAGAAGTGATCTTCACTTGGAAGATGCTGGCGGTACTGATTGTTTTCCAACTGCTAAAATTTTTGAAGAACTGGCAAGGATGGGGTAAGAAAAACCTTCTCAAAAGCTTACATTTTATAATGCTTTCTTTTCTCCACAATGGAAGTTCTTAATTCATACCATTACCCAATGCCTTAGTGCCAAATCTACTGCATGGAACGAATTCAGTAGTACAATGACTTCTTTAATCATATGCTTGGCTACAAACCAAAAATTTAATCTGTCTAAGTATATTTTTGATGCTATGGTGAAACACTTAGATGGAAGGGTCAAATTTCTGATGTATCCAAGATTTGTTCAAGTGTTTATCAATCAACAGTTTGGGGATATGTCACATCACAAAAAGATCTATGTTAACCCCTTACACATAAAGAAAATCTTTGCCAATATAAAAAGAGAAGGAAAGGATTTTTCTGAGAGAATAACACCTTTGTTTGCAACAATGATGGTTCAACCTACTTAAGATGAGGGTGTAGATTCAGGCATTCCTACTGATCATCTCCAGACACCCATTACTACTCAACCATCATCCTCTAGATCTCAGAAGAAACAGTCCAGGAGGAAACAGAGGAAAGACACTGCAGTTACTCAAGAGGAGACACAACAAGATGACAGTGTTCTTACACCTTCTAATGATCCACCTCTTAATGGTGAGGATATAATGCAACTATCAGAATTGATGATTTTGTGTACCAACTTATAAATACAGGTTCTTGATTTAGAGAAGGCAAAGGAGATTGCTGCTTTAAAGAAGTGGGTCCAAAAGTTGGAAAGGAAAAAAGAAATCAAGAACTACAGGGTTACAAAGATTAAGGAAAGTTGGTGAATCTAGTAGGGTTGAATCCTCTGAAGATAAGGAGAGTTTGGGTGATCATGAAGATGAATCTAAACAGGGGAGGAGTATTGAAGACATTGATAAGGATGCTGATGTTTCTTTAGTTGATGATACCCATGAGAGGTCAGATAATGAAGGAATGTTTGATACAAATGATCTTCATGGTGATAAGGTAAATGTGGATATGACAGTTGGTGAGAAACAATAGCAGAGTGTAAAGTAAAGAGAGGTAGATACTAGTGTTGAAGATAGTGCTGCTCCTACAACTATTGAAGAAATAACTTTGGCTCAGACACTTATTCAAATCAAAGTAGCTAAACCTAAAGTTGTTACTACTACTGCTACAACAACAACAACTACAAGACTCAAGGCTAGAGGGGTCCTAGTACCGAAGCCAAGTGAATTCAGAACTCCATAAGAATCACAACCTTCAATGATTAAAGACAAAGGCAAAGCAATCATGATTGAGCCTAAAGTTCCTCTGAAAAGAAAAGATCAAGTTGCTCTTGATGAAGATTTGGCAAGAAATCTTCAAGCTTAGTTGGAGGCTAAACTTATAGTAGAAGAAAGGCTTGCAAGGAAAAAGGAAGAAGAAGCCAACATAGCTTTGATTGAGTCATGGGATAATACACAAGCTATGATGGAGGCAGATTTTGATTTAGCTCAGAGGCTACAAACAGAGGAACAAGGAGAGATAACCATTAAAGAAAGATCAAGACTATTTGTAGAGCTTATGAACAAAAGAAAGAAACACTTTGCAATGCTTAGAGCTGAAGAGAAAAGAAGAAAGCCACCAACTAAAGCTCAAAAGAGGAATCTAATGTCTACCTATCTCAAAAACATGGGTGGATACAAACATAATCAGTTGAAGAGCAAGAGCTATAAAGAGATCTAGAAGCTATTTGAAAATGAAATGAGGAGAGTAAATACTTTTATTCCTATGGATTCTGAGGTAGTAAAAAGCAAAAAGGGAACAGAAGAGAGTTCTAAAGGAATAGAGGATGAACTGAAATCTAATAAGTCAAAGAAAGAAGAAAGTAGTGAGGAGAAAGCTAAAGGCAGCAGAAAGAAAATACTTGGTAAGAAAAGAGCAGGGAAAGAGCAACAACAAGAATCTTTAAAGAGACAAAGAATAAAGGATGCTAAAGAGACAGATGAGCATGAAGAAGTTGATGAAACGCTGAAAAAGCATTTGGTGATAGTAAAAGATGATGATATAGCAATTGATGCTATACCACTTGCTACCAAACCACCAGTGATTGTTGAATACAAGCTTCTTAAAGAAGGAATAATGGTACATTATCAATTGATAAGAGCAGATGGAAGTTCCAAGAGATATTCTTCAATGATTAGGATGCTTCAGGGTATTGACAGAGAAGATTTGCAGACTCTTTGGAAATTGGTCAAAACAAAGCATGGTGATACAAGGCCTGAAGATGAACATGAAAGAGTGTTGTGGGGTGATTTAAAAGTCATGTTTGAACCAGACATAAAGAGTGATGTATGGAGAAGTTTACAAGGATACAAAGTGACTATTTGGAAGTTGTTTGATTCATGTGGAGTGCACTTTGTAAGGTTTGAAAATGTGCACATCTTTATGTTAGTTGAAAAGAGATATCCCCTCACACCAATAACAATCACAAATATGCTAAACAAGAAACTTCAAACTGATTATTGGAATGAGATGTGCTACCAACTACTCAAGCTTATGGTAAAGCAGCAAAACGGTCAATAAAAGGTTTGAATGCATCTTCCTGATAGTGATGAAGACTTTTAACAAAGAAACTTGAAGATTCAGAAGATGAACATCAAGTTTAGGGGAGGATTGTTGGGACTTAAAAGACTTCAAGGATTCTTAGAGTTACTACTGCTCAGGTACATAATGGAAATTATGCTAAGTAGTTAGTACTGGTAGTATAAAGTTACCACTGCTAGTTACTACTGTTAGTATAATTTAGTACTGATAGTATAAGGGGGTTTTTTTAAAAAAATGCTGTTAGTTTGAAGTTAAGATGGTTCAGAGTTGAGAAATAAAAAAATAAGCTAAGTAATTAGTGCTGCTTAGTGGTAATGTTAAGGACATGCTTAGTAAATGTTACTAATGTGGAGTCATATTTGTACTGAGACTAGTACTAAATATTACTATGCTTATGTTTATTAGTATGCTGGTGAAAAAAGTTTATGAGCTGGATTAACAATGCTTAGAAGGACTTACTACTTCCAAAAGGGATAAAGACGGTTTAAAGAAGATAAAAGGATTGTTTGGAGAAACAAGTATACTTGTGAAGATAAGTAATGATATAATTATGTACAAGAATATTTAATGTATTTATTTAAAAGATTACGTTTATGTTTAGAAAAGATTATGATATCTTAGGAATGTATTGTGAGCCGACTAGGACTCCTTAGTCTATAAAAGGAGGCCCTAGGGCATTAGACAAAAATATGCAAGTTCATAAGTTTTACATAGTTGGCAAGTCGTTCAGAAAGCTTCAAGGTTGTAATACCCTAGCGACTAGTGAGAGTTCCGTATTATTGATCTAATTATTTGGAGGTATTGGTTATTTTTTTGTTTATACGATTAAGTTTTATTCATAATACTTCTAGGTATTAAGGAGGTAGATTCCGCCTACCTTTAATATACATACAAAGTTTCTACAAACAAGTTTATTTTGGCTTTATCCAGGTATTTAACCTTAGAAGACTAAGAAAAGTAGATTAGGATGAGATCACATTATATTATTTATTATTATATTAATTTTATTATTATTATATTATTTTTTTAAGTTTTATAAAAAAATGAATTTGAATTACATTACGTTGCGAGTCAATCTAACACATTCCAACCATTTGAATTACAATTACATCAAATTACAATTCCTTCAAAAAACTTTCTGTGAAACCAATTTTGCCCCCTTAGGAAAATCGTCAAATTTATTACTTGCAAGTTACATTTCGCAATTAATAGCAAACACCGTCAATTTATTTTAATAAATATATACAATTATTAGGAACTCCGATTGTATTTAAAATATATAAACCCGACCAGTGTGAACTCTGATTGATTATTAAATATATAAACCCGGCCCGGTCTTGCCGCGTGCATTTAATGTGTGACCCGATCCAGCAAGTGATTAACACATCCTCACCCCCTTCTCTCTCGATGTTTCTCACCCTCTCTAGAAATAGATCTCAGAAACAAGTGTCACCCTCTCTCTATATATATATCTATCTCTCGCCCTCTCTCTAAACATTAAATCAAACGCATTCTTTGATGCGGCCGACCTCTTTGTTGTCGCCGTTAATGGGTGGTGCGGCGTGGTGGTCGGTGGGCGACTTGGTCGCTATAGATGGGTGATTGTAACTCCGATTGAATATATATATATATTTTAATGCGTGATCCCTCTTTCATGCGGCCGACCTCTTCGTTGCCGCCGTTAATGGTGTGCGGCGTTGGCGGTCGGTGGGCGACGCTGGTCACTTTAGATGGGTTATTTGTTTTGTATTGGAAATCTGCATGGTGGTGCCGGTTTGTTGGCTTATAATCTCTAACGAAAGGTATATTTAGAAGACTAGTTGGTTACCCGCGCATAGCGGCGGCAATAAAAAATTTACTAACTTAACTCTTTACGCAATTTCCTATCCGCTTAGTAATTTCGTTTCACAACACTTTGAATGTATGTGTTCGTTTGGGTTTCTCGTAGCTTTCCCGGAACACCATATTAACATCATCTTTCTCGCATGTAAAAAGACAACACTCTCTCCGAAAGTATGTAGTTTTAACGTATCATGTTTATATTTAATTAAGGTTAAAGTTGTAAAAAATATAAATCAACATAAAACAAACCCACTAAAAATGTAAAAAACAAAAAATATAAAAGTATATCAAAATGGATCTTAAAGAGCATAAAATTTTAAAAAATATGATGAAATTATATCATAATAAAATTAAATTGATAAAAAGATAATTTAATTTGAAAATAATTCTGGTTTTTTAATCAAAATGTAACACATGTTACTTTATGATGCGGTTGCTAAAATGAGATGAATGGTCTCACATTATAAATGCTTTATATAGCGGTATAGATTAAATTTTTAGTTGTTAGGGTAAGTTGTTGATGTTGCATTGTGGGAGCATTCAATTTTGTGTTTTATGGGTAAATGATCGGCTTGCATATATTTAAAATGTATAATTTAATAATGTGGACGATGATGCAATTTGTGTGTCGAAACCGTATCTTGACGGGGTGGCCACGTGGTTGCAGCCATGGCGGGTTTTCGATACCGCTTTCATACTCGCAGGCTTTGGTTATTATTAAAAGTTCAAATGCACATGGTTTCGATTTGTTTCGTGGGTCTTTTCGTTGCTTTGCTCCGTTAAGGAGGAGAAAGAGGTCTCATTTAGGTTTGTTGTATCAGTGATATTGCTTTTTGTTATTACATTATGTGTAGCTGTTGTTGCCTTTTTGTGTAAGATGAAAAGTTATACCGCTCGATGTCGCCGATCTCTTCGTTGCCGCCGTCTAAGTTGCGTGGCGTTGGTGATCGTTTGGTGACGTGTGTTTCTTTATTACTCATCTTTGTCACACGTTACGAGGTTATTTGATTGTTACCAAACATGAGGTAACTTTTTTTAGCTTACGGGTTGGTTACTGTACCTTATGGCTTCATATGTTCGAATTGCTTATATTTTGTGATTTCGCTTGAGTTAAGCAAGCTTTGTTTCTGATATCCATTTCTAGAGAGGGTGTGTGAAGTGATCATCGAGACAAAAGGGTGTGGGTATGTGTTTAATCACGTTGCTGGATCGGGTTAAATTTAATGTATGGATCGGCCATGGGTTGGAGGGTTATTAGTTATGTGTTGTATTTGTGTGTTGGTGGATGTTGCAGCTTTTGGCGAGTGTTTCGGGTTGTTCTCATTGAAATATCTGAGTCTTCTCAAATATAGGACAATGAAGGCGATGATGAGTTTATTGGTAGGGAGGAACAGAAACTAGGCGGTCTGCATCTTGATGTGGCAACTTACTAAAGTTGCAGCCATGGCAGACGTGTTTTGTTTCTCCGATGCTCTGCCCTTCTGAGCCAATAAATATATACAATCACTGGGAACTCCGATTGAATGCGTGAACCGCCTGCACCGCCCCGGACCCGCCCCGTGCATTTAATGCGTGAAATGCCCTATTTGTACTCGATGTTGCTGATCTCTTCATTGCCGTCGTCCAAGGTGTGTGGCGTTGGTGATCGGTTGGTGACGTGTGTTTCTTCATTACTCATCTTTGTCACAGCAGTTTCGATTGACTTATTTTTCTCACCTTATGAGGTTATTTGATTTTTACCAAACATGAGGTAACTTTTTTTTACATACGGATTGCTTATTCAGAAGGCGACGATGATGATGTTTTACTGTTGTGTTTTTGTGAGCCAAGGTTTACATACACCTGTATTTTGGCGGGGCGACCACAAGTTCACCGTGGTTGCCGCCACAGCTAGTGTGTCGTGTGGCTCTCGCAACAGCGGATTTGAGCTTAAGAAGTATCATTATATATCTTTGGTTTTGAGGGAATGTACTTGGTTTCCTCAGTACAGCTTCACAGGTGCGGACCCTATTTCCTTTCATAAACTATGTTGATCTTGAGTTCCTGTCGATACTTGGATGGTTCATGGTTCTTATTTGATATTTTTAGCTAAAAACTGTAAAGCTAAAATGATACAGTAAATTGAGCTTTGGTATAATATGATTTGTTTCGACTTGTAGCCTGCAACCTTTTGGCTAATAATTTAGGCTAACCACGGGAGGAACAGAAACCAGGTGGTCTGCATCTTGGCGTGGCAACTTAATAAAGTTGCAGCCATGGCAGACGTGGTTTCTGTTTCTCACGTTGCCTCTACACCTTATGAGACAATAAAGTTTATACATCTTTGGGAACTCTGATTGAATGCGTGAACTTATTTGATTTTTACTAAACACGAGGTAACTTTTTTTCGCTTATGGGTTGGTTAATCAAAAGGCGATGATGATGATCTTTACTGTTGTGTTTTTGTGAGCCAAGGTTTACATACACCTGTATTTTGGCCTGGGCGGACCACAAGTTTCCATCCCGTGGTTGCGAAATAGCCAGTGTAGTCGTGTGGCTCCCGCACTGCGAATCTGAGACTAAGCGTCTGATTTTATATCTTCCTGTTTTGAGGGGAATGTACTTAGTTTCCTCGTACAGCTCCAGGTGCGGATACTATTTTCCTTTCATAAATCTACATTCATCTTGTGTTTCCTGTCAATTAATTGGATGGTTATGGCGCGTACCAGCTGAGGTTACTCTCCAGATGTGACAAGGCATGTGAAGTTTCAAGTTATCCTGAATAAGGTAACGCAAATTATATATACTCTTTTTAAATTTTTTGAAGTAGCCTATGCACGTATTGTTATTCATTTGTTTTACAAGAATGTGTTTTAGTTTGGTTAGTTTTTGTGGTGGCAAGTGTAAGCTATTCGCATATGTTCTAGCTCTGCACCAGCTTTTCTATTTGCGTTATTCAGTGGGACAAAAAATAACAGCGAAAGGTTGATCTAGCCTGCCGCAAACCGCAGGTACTAGTTATACTTTGCTTTTGGTTTGTATACATTTTCTCCAGTTTCTAATTTCTTTTTGTTCACGTTCATGATTTATGTTTACTTTCATTCTTAATGTGTTATCACATGTTTATTCATAGCTCGGAAAGTACTAACCAAACTAAGTTAAAATGTTATACAAACTTTTATACATCAAATTGTGAACTGTGTAGCAAGTTAAAAAAAAAGTGCATTTTCTTCTTCAAAATCTTAATGTTGGTTTAGTGGTCTATACGTTATGAAACTTTGCCGATAACTCTATAATAGGATCGTACACTATAGGGTTCACCTTGGATTAAAAAGGGCCAATAAAGCTTGCATTTTTCCTCGCTTATAAAACTGATTATCACTTCGGCATGAGCATCAAAGTGCATTAGGTCTATGAACTTAAGCTGAAAATGTGACTTTACCAGTTAAGAAAAAAACCTAACCCAAATTGAACCACAATGCCATTTCTACTTAAATGGATCATTCTCAGTTTCCACTACTTCTGTCTTTCCATTTGCAGGTATATTAGATTTAAAATTGGCAAGCGAGTACAAGTTTCTCAATCATCAAATATACAGCTTCTTAATAGCAGACTGAAGTGGCGGTGAAGATAGCCGAGTAGAGCCAATCAAGGAAGAAGAAGAAAAGGCACCCGAAAAAGGTGGCATTGGAGATATGGCTGCTACCAACTTTGTTGGAAAATGTTTAGCGGAAACAAGGGGTGTTTGGCTGCCGCTGCTACAACATTCTTTGGAAAGGTAAGTGAATGTGTATATTTTTTGTTCCCAGTGTATTATAGTTGTGAACTTTGCAAGCCTTTGCCGATAACCCATTAATGATAATGGTAAACAGAGATAGCGTAGTCGAGCAGTGAAAGCTACACAGTTGATTTTTATAGGTTGTGTTTGTTTCAGCTTATACTGCCAGCTTATGGCTTATTTTGTTTTCAACTTATGTTTCATAAGCTCACTTTCGTCTTTTTAAAACTGCCATAAACCAAATAACCCATAAGCATGATATATAGGCCGAAACTAAAACCTTAATAACTTGAAGTATGTTCATGCGACTAACTACTTATGATTAGGTTTATAGTATTTACTAGTAAACATGGGTTGATACATGCCTTTTAATTGCAAAGCGGATCCCAAAGCTTTTGGACCCATAACAAGAATGCCAAGCACAATTCCCTTCTGTGCTCAAAGAAACTTGAGTTGCAATGAGCTTTTGAGGAAAGGAACAAAGTATTACAGCAAAGAGTTTAGTAGATTTTATCATCAGAAAATGAGCGGGATTATAAAGGATTCTAAAGTGGACTCGATCATGGTCAGAGCACCTGCTGCAAGCGTTTTTTTGGCAGCCAAGTGATATGGTGGTTGCATTTATTGGCATTTTTGTTTAGTCCAGCATTGGGGATTTTGTTGTTTTGAGCAGTTAAACTTCATGTGATGAAGATGTGCCACCTTATGCATTCTCCATATGACTTCCTAATCTTTATGCATAGATACATGAATCTTCTTATGGGGAACAGATCCAACTTGCTTGGATTTTTCAGTACTAATAGGTTTACTCGACAAGAGTCAGGCTTTTAAAAGTTTTTTGTGTATTTATTTGTTAAACAGGAATTTTGGCTAAATTATATTTCACACAAGATATTGAGTAGTGCATTAAATAATCGCATTATGCATGTACTCCTCAGAGGAACGTCGAGTGTTTCTACTTGGTCTCTAGAAGTTAAGACTTATTTCATTTGATATATAATTTCGTCGTACTCACCCTTCTAACATATCCGACAACTAAAATCGACGGCCGCTTACCGGTCCCGCATAGGATTGGCAAGGGTCGGGGTCGGGAGGTTTTTAGTGTACCGTACCCGAATCCGTTTTATATATCCACACAGATACGCTATTTACCCGTCGGGTACCCAGTTAATATTATCCATCGGTTTTTCGGGTTTCTCCGCGGGTATCGGGTGTCCCCAAATGAATATTTTATGAACAAACTGGCGGGTATCAAGATTAACTCACACTAAACCCACCGACAAAATAAAGCAAACCACCATAATATATTAAAAAAAATTTAAAGTTAAAGAAAAAAAATACCGTATCAAACGAATTATCGCTTTCGAATAATTCATGTACAACATCAAAATGTGTTAAATAATAAAGATAGTTAGATAAAAAATACAACGGAAGAAATTATATATAAGCGGGTACAAAATCAGGTAAACGGGTATGGATATGAGTACGAGTAATTGGGGCGGGTATTACTAGAACCCGTCACCGAACCCGTACCCGGCTAAAAAATCTATCAATACCCAAACCCGCATCCAAACCCGCCAACCCGCCCCCGAACCCGACCCAACCGGTTCGGGTTTCGGTTTTCCCTGTCAGTTTCGGATGCTTTTGCCATCCATAGTCCCGCAGCAACGCGCGGGATTATTCTACTCGTTTATTTACAGTACAAGTTACACCTACAGCTTTAATGTAATCACAAAATGATTCCTCTCTTAGTCTAAAATTATTGTCCTCGACAAAAAATACACAGTGTAAAAAAACATAATAATTACTGATTTATCTCTCTTACTTTTTCTAAAATACTAGTAACAGTTTTACCTTTAAATAATTAATTACAGTTTCCTTTAAAGTTTGGGATAATAATATCAAGTAAGGGTAATATGGTAATATATATCAAACTTTCTAATATATTTTTAGTAGTAGACAATTAATTTGATTAATCCTAAAAAAAAATATGGACAATAATATTGGGACAAACAGCGTATTTTAAATAGCTATTAACCGTTAATAGCTTTCTCTTTTCTATAAACGAGATTGTAAGCCCGCGCTTCGCTGCGGGTTGTTTAAAATCGACATCTCTAAGATACGCAGAGACACCAAAATTGAGGGGTATGCAAGTAACTAACTATTGTTGTATAAAGTAAATGTACAACAAAAATATCATCCTAATGGGAAAACATTTTAAGTGGACATGAGAAAGCTAGCTAATGTCAACTGAAACATTACTCGGTTATCCTCTGTTGAAGCATAAGAACTATAACCATCATTTTGCTCCTTTTTAAAGAGTTAAGTGCTATCGTAAATATTGAGGGCAAAGCAACGACCGGTACATCATAAAGACCTCCATATGTACTAACATATGAGTCACGCTAAATACATAAAGAAACTTAGAATGACAAAAATGAATTTCCTACTTCTCTGTGTTGGGATGCAACTGGGTCTTCGTGCTATTCTGATTTAGAGAAGTGTCGGCAACATTTGGTTCCGAAATGACCCGTTGTGAATTCCCCACAGCACCAAAGATAAAGTTCCAGTAGGCCACCATGACTTATTGAGATGGACTAACATTCCCTTCAGTATGATCCTGTTTACTAAGTCATTTGACAAAAGTCAGATTTTAATAGGTGCCTAGGCAATAATGAGCCAGTCAAATGGTGTTTGGAGCGGCAGAAAAAACATAATATTCCTCACTTTAATTAAATTAACTACATCTAAGAGTATGGTTTAACGTAATGCACCTATCTGTATACTTGTGAAGCTGCATCATTTGTTCATTTTTTCTTTTTGTTTTAATGGGAATCAGTGGTGCTACATTAATCAAAATAAATTATCACAATGTTTTATATGGGAAGAAGTATGTAATAAAAAGAATCTTTGTTGGCAATAAGTTAGCGAAACTATAATCCATTCAGATTTGGCAACGTAGATTAAGGTAATCAAATATAGAAGTTTTATCATATGGATATTCCACAAATTTATCTACTCATCTTAATTTGCGTTCAAACTCACAAATGTTTAAGACTGATATATCTTATCTCGATTTTGATATTACATATAAATCTTCAGCTTACTTGAGACTGATATATAAAATATTTTTCTGTATGAGCTATCGCCTACCACAACAAATCTAATATTACAATCTTGGCATCATAAAATGGGCTTTTACATTAATATCAGAAAAGTACCGCGATTCGGAATGGACCTTGACGAATGTCGATGAAATTAATGTCACCTTTGAATCGGTATGATGCATTATGTTGTTTCTCTATATACAACAGCTTGAAGCCCTGCAAAATCATGATTTACTCATAATTTGTGAAGAAGTAAAGCAGCAGAAAAGAAAGGTCAAATCCATGTAATATTAAGATTCTCAGGAAGCATACTGATTTAGTTAAGAAAATTGTATATGCATATACTTTGCTAAAATGTTTTGATAGAAATTTTGTGGGGACAATTATTGGCTCTACATCACTCTAACACTCGCTCGCCACACCGTGTAACCCCTAGTCTAATTGCCAGTTCCAATACGTCAAGCTCAAATCCGTATCATGGGTCATTTACCTCTCTACTGGTGCTAGTTACACATATTTGCAGCATCAAGGTAACCATTATCACGACACACCTAATTGTAGCAAGCTAAGGTAATACAACATACCTCGATCTTTATATTCAAGAGAAAACTTAATCAAATTTGCGAACAGAATCCCTAATACATCAAATTGCAGCAATTTAAGCCAACACATCAGATAACCAACCAATTTCGGTCAAAACTATAACGACAATTAAACACTTATAACTTATATACACAACCCGACCCGCCTGTTTTTGTTTATACCACAAAAGGCACAACCGACCCGTCTGCTTTTGTTTATACCGCAAAAAATCCTGTGATAGACATGTTGGTGTTGACCAACTTAAAAATATAAAAACACAAAACGCAACAAAAATTATATAACTTTTTCTTGCTCAAAGGATTAATTTTCACTTTCGATTTTCCCCCAATAGCCAAATTTTGTTGAATAAAACATATCACTTAGATAATATATATGCTAGATATATGTTGACGAATAAGTATAAGGTTGCTTTTTTAAAAGTTATGTGGACCATGTGGAAATACTTTGATTTATTGTGTTCTTGAATCTAAAAAGAGAATAGAGATCACGGAAAGTGTTGGAAAAATCCTTCTAAATGACTACTGTATCGTTTGTAAAATTTAACATTGTATCCTAATGTAAGTGTTAAATTGTATACATAAAATACCTAGGATTTCGCCAATAAAAGCCAAAACATATGCCAAAAGATGGAAATATGTGTGCTTTTGTGTCTCAATGTGTAGGAAAGGATATCAAAGTCAAAAAGAGCAAAAAAACGAGCAAAAAACCGACAGAATGAAGAGGGACAAGTACAAGAGAGAGATTATAGCCTTTATCAAAAGAGGATCCAAGACCGTGGTCGGAGAACAGGGACAAGAAAATAAAGTAAGGACAAAGGATATGACCTTTATACCGTTGAAGAAGATTGCATAAATTACTAAAATACCCTTTGGGCCTTTCTACACCATTCAGATCACAAAAGCCCAACAAAAAGCCCAAACTCAAAGTCCATTTCTTGTTTACTAAACTACAAGGGCCAGAATTGACAAATTTCAAACTCATTTCTACACTACATGGGTCACAAAGAAACGGAGGGGGTGGGAAACTCTTTTTTTTTCTTGTTTTACTTATGCAATTTGCCTAAAACTTTCATAAAACAAAACGCGGTGTAATTTTTTCCCTAACCACTTCATAATACTTTCCCGCCATAAAAAATCCCGAACAAAACCACAAATTCCCCAAATCCTTTCTGTTTCTCCCTACTCGTACCCCCCCTCGAATTTACCATTCTCTCGTCATTTTTATTGACGTGGCAGCCCTCCCATTGGTGCGAACACCCTCTCCAATATCAAACACGCAGAGTTCAAAATATAAAATCATCTAACGGCTTGGAATGATGGAAGTTCTCATCTTCTCTTCGTTTTTTCCTATAAATAGAAGCTTAATATTCATAGTTAGGGAGAGAGTTAATTAGAAAGTTCAGTTTTTTTTGTAATTTTTCACTTTTCAATCTTACGTGTACTGTTCATTTTGTCGAATTAAACTTTTTAAATTTACAAATAGTTTTGTATTCTTTGTTTCTTCTCTTGTACTCTTCTTTCTTAAGCAATAAAATAGTTGAGTTGTGTTGTTTTCAAGGCTTTCATGAAATAAGCGGATTTTAGTTAATAAGCTTGTAATAAGCTCAATTTAGCTTATTCTGTTTTCCTTTAGTTCAGAAGTTGTTCAAATATTGTTAAAAGCTTTTAAAATACTGAATTTGTCTATTTTTGTTCACCTATGTTCATTTGAGTTAAATTTGATTCAATATTGGAAGCATTGATGTGAAAATAGCTCATTCAGCTTATTGAGATTAAGCTCAGGTTTTGGAGGTGGGGGGGTAAGGTATCCATTTGGATTTTGTTTTTAAGGTCACTCCACTCAGCAAGAGGGACCTAGAGGTCTGAGACTACATCAAAGGGTTGCTTCTTGTTTTTTTTAATTTTAGCATAAATTTAACTTATTTCATTTGCTTATTGCATTCGTTTTTTTTGGTGTGATTGACCTTTTCAATATTGTTTAGTTAGTTTAGATATTTAAATGTTTTAAAGCTGTTGTAGCTAGAATCCATTAAGTTTTCATTTATTAAAGTTTCTTGTCCTTTTAGAAGTTTAAAGCTAGTGAGTAACTAGTTTATTTTTAGAAACATAAGCTGTAGATTTTAGTGCTAAAATAGCTTAATTAGTTGAGTTCAAGTTAGAGTAGATAAAAGGATTTAGCAGTTTTAGATTTAAAAAAGATTTTAAGTAAAATTTAGTTTGGACAGTGTTAGTTAAGTAGTGTTTGGGACAAGGAGTTTTTGACCTTAAAAGTCAACATGATTCTGTCAAAATACTTTACATAGTTTAGATTTTCAGAGTTATCAAGTTTAAAAGAGGATTTGAAACTTAGTTTGTAGAATTTCAAGATTTATAGCTTAAAAAGTTTTTGCTAGCACCAGGGCAGTTTTAAGTGCAAAGTAGATTTAAGTGTTAAGTAATTCACAAGCATTTTAGAGTTTAAACTTGGTAAATGTAGATTTAGTAACATTTAGTGAGTTGGTTTATGAGTCCTCACCTTAGAAATTTGGCCTGCACTTAGGTATTTGCCAATTATATCAGCATAGGCAGTAGTAAAACTCAGTTACTACTGTGTATTCTCACAATTTCTAAGCTAATTTTTTTAGTACTTGTATTAAGAAATAGCACTTAGTATTAAGCATTTTAATAGTACTCCATTAGCTCTACATAGGTCATCTTTTAAGTTTCATTTTTAAGCTTTAAGTCTAGTCTTAATTTTCTTGCAAAAGTGGTATAGCAGCAGCTGAGATTACTAGCTTATTTCTTTTAGATTTCTATTTTCTAGTTATCATTTTCAAAATCCTTTTATCTAGGTTTTACTCCTTATTTCATATTAGTTGCTATTCCCAAAAAATTTCAGTTTCTAGAAGTTAATTTGAGCTTAGTTAGCTTATTAGGATTGCTCTATAAATAGTCATTAAGCTGAACTTTTAGCTTTTTAAGGAAAAAATTTCTTGTATAATTTGTTTATTGTAGCTTATTTCTTTTTTGAAATCCATAGTTCACATCAAAGTTTCATATAGCATCTTTTGGTTTTTATTTTCATTAAGTAATAAGCTAGGAATAAGCCAAAGTTTGAAAAAGTTAGAATTTTGAAGAAACACTATAGTTTCTGTTTTTCAGTTTTAAAAGCTAAATTTTTAGCTTATCTAGTTGATAAAAGTTCAAAGTGCTTTTGTTAAAGTTGTAGTAGATAAGCTCAAGTCCAACTTTTATGTTTTGAGTTTTAGCTTATTTTCAT
This sequence comes from Tanacetum coccineum, assembly GCA_026074375.1. Classification (NCBI taxonomy): domain Eukaryota; kingdom Viridiplantae; phylum Streptophyta; class Magnoliopsida; order Asterales; family Asteraceae; genus Tanacetum; species Tanacetum coccineum. The sequence continues at coordinate 27,318 of BQNB010010292.1, forward strand.
TTTTGTAATAAGCTCAAAATTGCTTAAGTCGTAGGGTTTAATTGGTACTTTTTCAATAGTTTAAGGTTGTCTGTTTTAACTATAGTGTAAATTTTTGATATTTACCCCGCCTACCCTTTACTTTCATCTTTAGCATTTTCCACCTTGTCTTTTAGGTTTAATAAAATAGTTTTTATATTTTTAAAATTAGTTTAATAAAATTAGGTTTTAGGTTTTAAAAAGCAAAATTAGGGATCAATTGATTAGTAAAAATTGGGCATTTTCATACCATTAAATTTTTGCACATTTTTAGTAGTTTAAAATCATTTTTCTTTATTTTTCCAATTGTTTTCTAGAAATTAAAATAGGTTTTAGGTAATTTCTTTTTCTTAAAAAATTCATATAAAATTCAAAAATAGTTAAAAAATTCTAATTCTTTTTCCTAAAATTTTCTTTTTAAATTTGTGATTTTTAGGTATAAAATTTGTTAAAGGTGGTGCCTTAGATTTTTAATTCTAGTTTTAACTCGCGTTTTTAATTCACGTTTGTTAATTTTTCGTATTAGTTAAACATTTTTAATTGTTTAATTGTTTCTATAGTTTAATTGTGCTATTATATTCGTAGTGTAATTCAAAATTCAAAAATCCTTTATTCATTCTTGACTCGAATCCGAATTATTCCCGAATTTCAATTCACGACTTCGTTGGGATACGACCCGAGAAGAAAATACTTCCCGGTTAAAAATATACGTATTGTGTTTTCTTAAGTGAGATTTTATTTTTGTTTTTAAAAAACCTTTTTATTTCTTTGTTTGAGAAGTATTGGGAAGGAATTTTTCACGGGATTTATAATATTAATATAATTAATTTGACTTGTGCTTACACTTGTTACCAAATTTTGGCGCCGTTGCCGGGGAAGACGTGAACGATTTTTGAGGATATTCGTTGAAGTAGAGTTTTGAAGACCCTTCCTTTTTGGAAGTTACTTTGCTATTTTTGTATATATAGTATAAAAATACAAAACATTCATTAATTCGATTCCTATCGAATTAGTTAAAATACAAAAATAAAATAAACATATTTGGATACTAGCTATCCATCTTAAACCATTCCAATAAACAACAAAATTAATCGTGAGTTACTTGCGAGGTACGACGGACCTTTCGAGTTTACAAACTATAGGTGAGTATAAGGAAGGTGATAGCTACTTGCTAAGAAGTCATTGCGGCTCGCTAAGCTTTTCCGCTTCACTTGTGGTTATCTTGGAGAAATTATCGTGAAACTTGTAATGATGGTTACCAAAACTTATTTTACATTTTCTTTTCCTTCCTAATAAATACTAAAAAAAATTGTAAAATTTCCCATAAATTATATCTTTTAACCAAATTCTTCTTTTATTTTCACTAGTGCATGCGCACTCGTTCTTCCTTGGAATACACAATTCCGAGAAGACGTAATCGTCGACGTTCTCGACAACAACAAGAGGCAATCCCTATTGTTGATACGGATCCGATTCCAATGGCCGATGACCGGATCCTATGCCGAGCTATTCAAGCTCCACCGGGGGGTTTGAAAGTGTATTTTTGTACACCTTCAATGCTCAAAACTTGAACTTAAAAAATCTCTCTCATTAATCTTGTTCAAAATCGAATTTTTCGAGGAGGTAATGATGAGGAGCCTCATGCTCACATTCGTCATTTCGAGAGCATAACTAATAATCAAAAGGTACCCGGATGTACCTAACCCCACATCAGAACTTCTTCTTTCATTTTCTCTTGTCGGGGTTGCAAAACACGGCTCGACAAAGAAAATGAGAGTCGAATTCTATTCTTACATGGGATGACTTAGTGTCTAAGTTCATCAACTTTTTCTTTCCACCTTCTAAGACTACCAATCTTCGGAATGAAATAACGAATTTTCGACAAATTGCTCAAGAATCTTTCTCCGAAGCTTGGGAACGTTTCAAGGAACTTCTAAGGAAGTGTCCTCATCACGGGTTTTCGCTCATGCACCAATTAGACACATTCTATAATTTCGTTGAGCTACAATGATAAGTTTCTTTAATTCCGCTGCCGGTGGAAATTTTTCTCTACAAAAAGTTCCAACGAAGGAACTACAAATCTTAGTGGAATTAAAAGCCAAAGTTAGATGTTCACGGAACGCCGTGATGCGAGTGAGTACGAATGCTCCTCCATCTTCTTCTACTTCTTCATCATCTAACTTCGAATTCCAACAAATGGCAGCGGCATTAGAGGATAAGATGACTTTGACTTTTAGGAATGAAATGAATGAGATGAAAAATATGATGAAAGCTCTTGTGCCTACTCCCGTTCCGATTAAAGCGGTGGAGGAAAGGTGTACTACTTGTGGTAGTAATCATAGTTATAATGTGTGCCCAATGACTAGGGGAGGTTATGAGTACTCGGTTTATTCATGATAATTTCCAACAATTTCAATCAAACGTTCGGTCGGTACTTTGTCAAAATGGGAATTCCGGATACCGTCCTCCCAACTTAGCGAACCAAATAAGACCACCGGGCTTTAATCAACAGAATAACAATAGGAATGTGAATGCTAATCAAGGTTATCATAGGAATGGGAATAATGGGAACAAGTTAAACCATGGATGCATAACTCGGGCTAACACAACATGCTCAGCTTATCAAGTCGGGTACACAAAGTTCCGGTGATAGGCCTAGATTTGAGGCTTTCACAAAAAGCAAACTGTTGTTACTTTGGAATAATCTGCAAAAGAATTTAATGATTTCAAAAAAGGGAACATACAAGATTTTTCAATTGAGCAAAGGAATTTTCCAAAATATGATGCTTAACAGGTTCTATAGCAAATGGGAATTAAATTATGCATCGGGTTCGGGAACTTTACCAAGCTAATAATATTCCTAATCCTTGAAATGAAGTCAAGGCTATCACAAATAGAGTGGTTTGGCCTATGATGGACCATTACTCCTATGCTCTCTCTTATGTCAATCCCGACAAGGTGGATGGTAACGAAACTGAGGTGGACAAAGGACCAAGTGCAACTACAAGTTCTCAAAAGTTCACAGAGTCAACTCCGGTAGTTCAAATCAAGGAAAAGGTCCCAATAAATAGGAAAAGAACCCATTGTTGAGGCTAGTGTAGTTAATGAACCTTTCAAGACCTAGACAACTTTGCCTTACCTTCAAGAGTTGGGAAAAGGACAGGAAAAACCGTGAAAGAGATGATATCTTAGCTTCAAAAGTTCATAGAATCTTCCGTGTCTTCACTTTGAGCATAGCTTTGCGGATGATCTTGTCCACATGCCCAAATTTTGGCTTAAGATTATAAAAGTTTTAAGTAATAAGGACAAGTAGATTGGAGAGATAACAAAGAACCTATGATTGCTAATTGCTCCGCGGTCATTCTCAAAAGCTTCCGAAAAATGGCTTGGTGGACCCAGGACGATTTCTCATTCCTTGTGTTTTTCGGGGAGTTTGATAATCACTTGGCACTAGGGATCTACGGTGCATGTATCAATCTCATGCCTTGGTCTATTTGGGAAAACTTGACTTCCCGACCTTACAAGTCTAGATTGTTCTAGAAGTAGCCGGACCGAACAATTTATTAACCCTCCGGGATAGCGAAAAATGTGTTCGTTAAGGTCGGAAAATTTCTATTTCCCAGTAGGATTCTTATGATATTAGTCTTTGTTGCAGGACCCTCGTGTTCCTTTGTTTTTAGGAGAAGACCATTTTTGAGACAGCTCAGGCCTTGATTGAGTTTATGAGGGGAGATCATTTTTTAAGACATGTTTTTGATACTAAAGTGTGGTGTACTCCACAATTTCCTTATGATATTCTTGTATCGTGAAACGAATTGACTTTATTGATGCAACTTGCGCTGAGTTTGCTCCAAAGGTATTAGACTTTACGAGTGTGGTGATTCCACTTCTATCATTTCGGATCCTCCTTCTTTTCATCCTTTGAAGAAGTGATGATGATTCTTGAGGAAGAAATAGAAAGAGTTTTTATAACACATGATGAATCTTTATACATGGATTTATATTTGAATTTAGTGTGAGGTGGGTGATGTAATTACTTGGAAAAATTTCTGATGTTTTAAATGATGGTCCTTTTTCACCACCCAACTCCTTTGAGTTCAAAAAGGGAAAGTCAAAAAATGTTGTATCGGTCAAAAACATCAAAGAGGAACCCCCGAGACTTGAACTCAAAGAAGTTGCCTTCTCATCTTGACATACGATTTTCTTGAAAAGGATAATAAAACTACCCGTCATAATTTCAAAGAACTAAAAGAGGATGAGAAGGTAAAAATTATTGAGGGTTTAAGGCTCACAAAAGTGCTCTAGCTAGTGGAAAAATCTCGACATTAAGGGATTTGTCCTAATGTTTGGTACACAAAAATTTTAATGGGAGGATGATTTACAAAACCGGTGGTTCAAACATGCAAAGAAAGGGGCAACCCTAAATTACAATGAGAGTCATTAAGAAAGAGGTCATTCAAGCTTCTTGATGCCGCGTGATTTTACCCATATCAGATAGCCCTTGGGTTAGCCGGTTCATTGCGTTTCCTAAAAAGGAGGGATGACCGAGTGATGTATGATGACAATGGAACTTATTCAACCGACTTGTGGACCGGTTGGAGAGTTCTTCATGATTATAAGGAAATTGAATGATGACACTAGGAAAGACCATTTTTCCCTTTCCTTTAATGGACCAATTGCTTGAAAGGTAGAGGGGAATGTGTTCTTTTGCTTCTTAGACGGATTTTCAGGGTACTTTCAAATCCCGATTGACCCCCAAGACCAAGAGAAGACCACCTTTACTTGCCCTTATGGAACCTTTGCCTACAAAAGAATGCCTTTTGGCCTTTGTAATGCACCGGGGACCTTTCAAAGGTGCATGACGGCCATATTCCATGACATGATAGAGAAAACCATGGAGGTTTTTATGGATGACTTTTCGGTTTTTGGGGATAATTTTTCAAAGTGCCTTGATAATCTTGATAAAATGCTTAATCGATGTGAAGAAACAAATCTTGTGCTTAATTGGGAAAAATGCCATTTCATGGTAAAAGAGGGAATAGTTTTGGGACATAAAATTTCTAAAAGTGGTTTTGAATGTTGTTAGGGCATAAAGTAGAGTGATAGTTAAATTTACCTTACCCGACACGGTAAAAAGGTGTTCGAGTTTTTTTTAGGTCATGCGGGTTTTTATCGAAGGTTCATTCAAGATTTTTTAAAAATTGCAAGACCCATGACTCATCTTTTGGAAAAAGAAACTCCTTTTGTCTTTTCGGATGAGTGTAAACAAGCTTTTAATGATTATAGAAAGTAGTCTAATTGGAATCACCAATATGGTTGTGCCTAATTGGGGATTACAATTTGAAATCATGTTTGTGATGCTAGTGATTTTGCTCTTGAGTAGCCGTTCCAGGTCAATGAAAGGATAAACACTTTTCATCTATTCATATGCGTGTAAGTACTATGACATGGGTCTCAAAGTCATTACACTACAACCCGAAAAGGAAATGCTAGCCGCTAGGTTTATGCCTTAGAGAAGTTTAGACCCTACTCTAGTTCCTTATCAAAAAAAAAAAAAAAAAAAAAAAAAAAAAAAAAAAAAAATGACCATAGTGTAAGGATCATTCGGTATTAAGTACCTAATACTTATGCAAGATTGCTAGTCAAGGTTTACTTAGGTGGATTCTTTTACTCCAAGAGTTCAATCTTGAAATAAGGGACAAAAAAGGAGCTGAGAATGTAGCCGCCGATCACCTTTTAGACTAGAGAACCCTCACAAGAATGAACTTGAAAAGCAATTATACACCGAGTCTTTTCCTTTAGTTCATAGGGAATGTTGAAGAGGTCAAAGAGATTAATGTGAATGATAACTGTGCTTACATGATGTGATATGCTTTGTGATATATAACCACGCCATGGTTCGCCGACTAGCGAACTACCATGCGGGTAATTTTGTTAAAAAAAAGGTATGGGTTCTCAAACAAAAGTGAAAGTTTTTTCAAAGATGCTAAAACATTACTATTGGGATGAAAACCCATACTTGTTCAAAATTTGAGCGGATCAAGTCATTAGACGAGTGTTTTTGGCAAAGAGGCTTAATGAGATCTCATGGTTGTCACAACGGACCTATGGGGCCATCATAGTGCCAATTACACCGCTCATAAAGTCTTTGACTCCGGATTCTTTTGGCCCACCATCTATAAAGATGCTTTCAACTGGGTTAAAATATGTGATGCTTGTCAAAGACAAGGCAAAATCTCTCAAAGAGATGAGATGCCACAGAATACCAATACAAGTTTGTGAGATTCTTTGATTTGTGGGGGATGATTTCATGGGTCCAATTTCAATCAAGTAGTGGTAATAAGTACATTTGTTGCGGTGGGACTAGTTGTCCAAATGGGTGGAAGCTAGGCTTTACCTACTAATGATGCTCGAGTTGTTTGTAAGTTCTTGAAAAGTCTTTTTGCTAGATTTGGAACCCCTCGTGCTATAATAAGTGATAGAGGCACACATTTTTGTAATGACCAATTTGCTAAGGTCATGGCAAAGTATGGTGTGACCCATCGTCTTTCGACTCCTTACCACCCTCAAACGAGTGGTCAAGTTGAGGTTTCAAATAGGGGAATTAAAAGGATTTTAGAAGGAAATAGGTGAGAATAGTGCTTCTTGGAGGATAAGTTGTCGATGCTCTATGGGCTTTCCGAACGCCTTAAAACACCTATCGGATGTACTCTTATAGGTTGGTTTACGAAAAGCTTGCCATCTCCCTATTGAGTGGAAACAATAAAGCTTTTTGGGCCCTTAAGAAAGGAATAATTGAGACCTTGAATCTTGCGGGTAATATTAGAAAGTACAAATTAATGAGCTTAAAGAATTAAGGGGATGAAGCTTATGTGAATTATTTGTTTTATAAGGAGAAACAAAAGGTTTAACATGTTTCAAAGATTAAAAAACGAGTTTTTATTGTTGGGGTTAATGTGCTTTTTTGAACTCAGCGGATAAAGATTTTCTCGGGGAAGCTTAAATCTCGATGGTCGGGACCATTTACGATTGCTAATGTTTACCCATATGGAACAATTAAACTTTTTCAAAAAGATGGTCCAAATTTTAAAGTCAATGGTCATAGGGTGAAACACTATTTGGAGAGGATGTACCTAATGTGATTATCCCGGATGTTAAGACCGACCCACCATGATAACCTAGTTTGGGGAAATGAGTCAAGCTAGGGGACTCTATAATAAACAAGCGCGTCAGTGGGAGGCACCAATGTTATCCTTTTATCTTTTTTATTTCTATTTGCTTCCTAAGGACATAATTATTCGGGGTGAGTTAGCTTGTACTCGGGGAACAAAAAAAACTAAGCCGTTTTAAGTTGTTTATGAGCTAACAATGAAAATGATGAGAGGAAGCTTGTTCTCTTTCGTTCTTGTTGGTTGTTTGTTTCGTTCTAGGTTTCCGGTATTTTGGGGAATTTCATGGTTCAGATTGTGGAAGAACAAGCAATGCCACAATTTCATTGATGTCTCCAAATCTTCTCTTCTAAAGTGGGAAATTCTATCCCTTGTCTTTATCGAAACTAAACAATCTATTCTTTTGGAATGAATTAGAATTTTTGTTTAGATTCCTTTTGACCCTTATTTTTTTTAAACATTGAGGACAATGTTTCGTTTTAGTTTGGGGAAGGATATCTTCGATATTGACTTGCACTTCACGCAACCTTGTTTGAACCTTTTTGAATTACCTTTTTTGTGAAAAAAGTGGAAATTTTTAAAATTTTTGCTTGCAATAGAATTTTAGTTCGGGAAAAAACACTTTTTGGTAATCGTTGGTGAATAAGTGGAGTTAATTTTGGACTTAGACCGGGTGGAACATGCCACTAGTAGTTCTTTACCTAACTTTTGTGGGGCTAAGCTTCACAAATCCTATTGCAATGGATTTTAAAATGTGAGAACAAGAGTTGATGTTGTTAAAATAAGTGTATTTGCTTAAGCAAGGTTTATTTGGAAAACCTAAAGTTATATGAATGATTTGTGATTTTATACTCCCACATGTTCTTAATACACCTCATCATACGTGCTCTTTCTTAAATTTACCAAGTCAACATGTCTTTAGATACAGTCTTACATTTTGGAAAGTAATTCACTATATGTATGTAAGTTTTTTTGGTTTCATTTATAAGTTGATTTTCTAAAGTGAAAATTTTCCATTCACCTATATATTTAATTATAAAAAGAATCCAATGAATTTTCATTTCTATGCAAAGCATTATTTTTCGTGCATTGAAGCATTCGCAAAAAGAATAATAAATGCTATATATAGTTTTAATCTTGGGTAGTATCCATGTTGAGAGTGGAGTCTCGGATGGGGTCGCAACTAAGGGATTAAGATCTGTACGTGGAATCAAAGGTTCGTAGGGCATTCATCATAGGGAGCGCGGCCTAGGTGGTGATTGCAAACTAATGGACTATGGAGTCTAGGCTTGTAGGAGAAGGTGTGTCGCGATAACCCACTAAAGTTAGTAGCGGGAGGGGGGTTCGAACTTAAGAACAAGGTTGTTGATGCGATATCCTATTGAGGAGAAAGGCCTGAGTAGGGGTTGAACTAAAGTACGACATGCTATTGCAAAAAAAATAAAATAAAAAATAAAATAATTTATAGTATATTGAAAATAAAAGAATGGTAAAAATTTCATTTTCTTAAATCAAGTTATAAATTTTGTTTCCCAATTTCTTTTAGCTTTGAGTCAAGGTTTATCTGTGTTATTAACATTTAAGCTCATAAGGCTTAAGTGTAAAGCTTAGATGGATTTCAACTATAAAGATAAATTGATCTATGGTTAGTATGAAAAGAGGACACATCTTAATCATTAATTTATTCTTGGGAGTGAAAAGTTCACAAGTTGTAAGTATATTGACAATGATCTTGTTTAATAGCTTTGTTTAGTCTAGTGAAAAGTCAGGGAAGACGAATTTTCCTCTTTTGTGCTCTATTAATCGGGAGTAGCCTATTTCAATGAGCCTAAAAGTTGTAAAATTGCAATGATTGCCATTAATGTGTTTCCATGAGATAAAATGTTGAGAAAAAGCTTAAGATGTTTAAAAAGGGGATTCATAAAAGGTGAAAACAAGGGCATTTTGGAAACTTGTTAGTTTACAAAGTGTACGCTTAATAAAATTGCGTGAGGACACGGCAATCCTTTAGTTTGGGGAATTTTGATAAGTGTTAAATTGTATACATAAAATACCTAGGATTTCGCCAATAAAAGACAAAAAATTATGCCAAAAAGATGGAAATATGTGTGCTTTGTGTTCTCAATGTGCAGAAAGGATATCAAGTAAAAGAGCAAAAAAGAGCAAAACCGACAAGAAATGAAGAGACAAGTAAGCAAGAGAGAGATTTGAAGCCAATATCAAAAGCCGGATCAAGACCGTGGTCGAGAAAAGACAAGAAAGTAAAGAAAAGGACAAAGGAAATGACCATTATACCCTTTGAGAAGATGAAAATTCTTCTTAAATCACCTTTGGTGATTTCTAAGCCATTGGATCACAAAAGCTCCAATAAAGAGCCCAACTCAAAGTCCATTTCTTGTTTCTCTAAAACTACAGGGCCAGAATGGCCAATCTTTTAAACTTCATTTATACAATTACATGGGTCACAATGAAACGGAGGGGACTAATTATGCAATAGGCCTAAAACTTCAAAAAACATGACGAGGGTTTATATTTTTTCCCTATACCACTTCATAACTACTTTTCCCGCAATAAAACCCGAACAAACCAAGCTTCCACCAAATCCTTTCCCCGTTCTCCCTACTCTTCCCAACCTGTATTTCCATCTTCCACGTCATTTTTATGACGTGGCAGCCTCCCATTGGTGCGAACACCTTACCAATATCATCCAACGGCCAAGATTTAAATAAAAATCATCCAACGGCTTGGAATGATGGAAGTTCTCATCTTCTCTTCGTTTTTTCCTATAAATAGAAGCTTAATATTCATAGTTAGGGAGAGAGTTAATTAGAAAGTTCAGTTTTTTTGTAATTTTTCTCTTTTCAATCTTATGTGTATTGTTCATTTTGTCGAATTAAACTTTTTAAATTTACAAGTTAGTTGTATTCTTTGTTTATTCTCTTGTACTCTTCTTTCTTAAGCAATAAAATAGTTGAGTTGTGTTTGTTTTAAAGCTTTCATGAAATAAGCCAGTTTTAGTTAATAAGCTTGTAATAAGCTCAATTTAGCTTATTCTGTTTTCCTTTAGTTCAGAAGTTGTTCAAATATTGTTAAAAGCTTTTAAAATACTGAATTTGTCTATTTTTGTTCACCTATGTTCATTTGAGTTAAATTTGATTCAATATTGGAAGCATTGATGAGAAATAAGCTCATTTCAGCTTATTGAGCTTAAGCTCAGGTTTTAGAGGCTAAGGTAGCCATTAGGATTTTGTTTTTAAGGTCACTCACTCAACAAGAGTGACCTAGAGGTCAGAGACTACAATTCAAAGGGTTAGCTTCATGTTTTTAATTTTAGCATACATTTAACTTAATTCATTAGCTTATTGCATTGTTTTTTTTTGTGTGCTTGAACCTTTTCAATATTGTTTAGTTAGTTTAGATATTCAAATGTTTTAAAGCTGTTGTAGCTAGAATCCATTAAGTTTTCATTACTTAAAGTTCTGTCCTTTAGAAAGTTTAAGCTAGCTGAGTAACTAGTTATTTTTAGAACATAAGCTTTAGTTTTAAGTGCTTAAATAGCTTAATTAGTTGAGTTCAAGTTAGAGTAGATAAAAGGTTTTAGCAGATTTAGTTTTAAAAATAGATTTTAAGTAAAATTTAGTTTGGACAGTGTTAGTTAAGTAGTGTTTGGGACAAGGAGTTTTTGACCTTAAAAGTCAACATGATTCTGTCAAAATACTTTACATAGTTTAGATTTTCAGAGTTATCAAGTTTAAAAGAGGATTTGAAACTTAGTTTGTAGAATTTCAAGATTTATAGCTTAAAAAGTTTTTGCTAGCACCAGGGCAGTTTTATGTGCAAAAGTAGATTTAAGTGTTAAGTAATTCACAAGCATTTTAGAGTTCAAACTTGGTAAATGTAGATTTAGTAACATTTAGTGAGTTGGTTTATGAGTCCTCACCTTAGAAATTTGGCCTGCACTAAGGTATTTACCAAGTATCTATGCATAGGCCAGTAGTAACTAGTTACTTACTGCTGTTCTCACCCAATTTTCTAGCTTTATTTTTAGTACTTGTAATTAATACTAAGTGCTATTTCCTAATTACAAGTACTAAAAATTAGCTAGAAAATTGGTGAGAATCAGCAGTAGTAACTGAGTTACTACTGCCTATGCTGATATAATTGGCAAATACCTAAGTGCAGGCCAAATTTCTAAGGTGAGGACTCATAAACCAACTCACTAAATGTTACTAAATCTACATTTACCAAGTTTGAACTCTAAAATGCTTGTGAATTACTTAAAACTTAAATCTACTTTGCACTTTAAACAATCTGCCTTGGTGACTAGCAAAAACTTTTTAAGGCTATAAAGTCTTGAAATTCTACAAACTAAGTTTCAAATCCTCTATTTTAACTTTATAAATCTGAAAATCTAAACATGTAAAGTATTTTGTACAGAATCATGTTGACTTTTAAGGTCAAAAACTTCTTGTCCCAAACACTACTTAACTAACACTATCCAAACTAAATTTTACTTAAAATCTATTTATAAAACTAAATCTGCTAAAACCTTTTATCTACTCTAACTTGAACTCAACTAATTAAGTTATTTAAGCACTTAAAACTAAAGCTTATGTTCTAAAAATAACTAGTTACTCAGCTAGCTTAAACTTTCTAAAGGACAGAACTTTAAGTAATGAAAACTTAATGGATTCTAGCCACAACAGCTTTAAAACATTTGAATATCTAAACTAACTAAACAATATTGAAAAGGTTCAAGCACACAAAAAAAAATAATGCAATAAGTTAATGAATTAAGCTAAACGTATGCTAAAATTAAAAAACATGAAGCTAACCCATTTGGTATTGTAGTCTCTGACCTCTAGGTCACTCTTGTTGAGTGACGTGACATTAAAACAAAATCCTCAATGGCTACCTTAGCCTCTAAAACCTGAGCTTAAGCTCAATAAGCTGAAATGAGCTTATTTCTCATCAATGCTTCCAATATTGAATCAAATTTAACTCAAATGAACATAGGTGAACAAAAATAGACAAATTCAGTATTTTAAAAGCTTTTAACAATATTTGAACAACTTTGAATAAAGAAAACAGGAATAAGCTAAATTGAGATTATTAAATCTTATTACTAAAATGGTCTTTATTTCATGTGAAAAGCTTTAAATAACAAACTACGAACTCAACTTTTTTATTGCTAAGAAAGAAAAGAGTACAAGAGAATAACAAAGAATACAAATACTTGTAATTTTAAAAAGTTTAATCGGGACAAAATGACAATACACATAAGATTGAAAGAGAAAAAATTATAAAAAATGAACTTTCTAATTAAAACTCTCTCCCTAACTATGAATATCTAGCTTCTATTTATAGGAAAAAAACGAAGAGAAGATGAGAACTTCCATCATTCCAAGCCGTTGGATGATTTTTATTTGAATCTTGGCCGTTGGATGTAATTGGTGAGGTGTTCGCACCAATGGGAGGCTGCCACGTCATAAAAATGACGTGGAGATGGTAAATACGAGGTGGGGGAAGAGTAGGGAGAAACGGGAAAGGATTTGGGAAGTTTGGGTTTGTTCGGGTTTTTGGCGGGAAAAGTAGTTATGAAGTGGTTATGGGAAAAATTAAACCGCGTTTGTTTTTGAAAGTTTAGGCTAATTGCATAAGTAGTCCCTCCGTTTCTTTGTGACCCATGTAGTGTATAAATGAGTTTAAAGATTGGCATTTCTGGCCCTTGTAGTTTTAAGAACAAGAAATGGACTTTGAGTTTGGGCTCTTTATTGGGCTTTTGTGATCCGAATGGTGTAGAAAGGCCCAAAGGGTATTTTAGTAATTTTGCATCTTCTTCAAAGGGTATAATGGTCATTTCCTTTGTCCTTTTCTTTACTTTCTTGTCTTTTCTCGACCACGGTCTTGATCCGGCTTTTGATATTGGCTTCAAATCTCTCTCTTGTACTTGTCTCTTCATTTCTTGTCGGTTTTTGCTCGTTTTTGCTCTTTTTGACTTTGATATCCTTTCCTGCACATTGAGACACAAAAGCACACATATTTCCATCTTTTGGCATATTTTTTTGGCTTTTATTGGCGAAATCCTAGGTATTTTATGTATACAATTTAACACTTATCAAAATTCCCCAAACTAAAGGATTGCCGTGTCCTCACGCAATTTTATTAAGCTTTACCACTTTGTAGCTAACAAGTTTCCCAAAATGCCTTGTTTTCACCTTTTATGATCCCCATTTTTAAAACATCTTAAGCTCTTCTCACATTTTATCTCATAAGAAACACCATTATTGGCAATCATTGCAATTTTACCAAATTTCTAGGCTCATTGAAAATTAGGCTACTCCCGATTAATAGAGCAAAAGAGGAAAATTCGTCTTCCCTGGTCTTTTCACTAGACTAAACAAAGATATTAACAAGATCTATTGTCAATATTACTTACAACTTCGTGAAACTTTTCACTCAAGTATAAATTAATGATAAGATGTGTGCACTCTTTTCAATCTTAACCATAGATCAATTATCTTTATAGTTGATATTCCATCTAGCTTTTCATTAAGCCTATGAGCTTAAATGTTAATACACAGAATAAACCTTGACTCAAAGCTAAAAGAAGAGGGAACAAAATTTTTTAAAACTTGATTTAAGAAAATGAAATTTTTACCATTCTTTTATTTACAATATACTATAATTATTTTATTATATTTTTATTTTTTTATTTTATTTTTTTGCAATAGGAATGTTGTTCTTAGTTCGAACCCCTTCTCAGGCCTTCTCCAAAATAGGATTATCGCATCAAAAAAACCGGTGTTCTTAGTTCGAACCCACACTCCGCTACTAAACGTTTTGTGGTTATAGCTACCAACACCTTCTTGCCTACATAGCTAGAATCCAAAGTCCTTAGTTGCAATCACCAACTAGGGGCCGCAGCTCCTAGTGAGGTGCATACGAACCATGATTCCACGTACATAGTCTTAATCCTTAGTTGCGACCCCTATCCGAGTCGCAATCTCAACATTGGATACGCACGATTAAACTATATATTGCTTTATTATTATAATTTTGCGAAGGCTTATAAATTTTGGCACGAAAAATTATGCTTTTGCATTAGAAATGATTCATGGCATTCTTTTTATAATTATATTTTTGGTGTTTGAAATGGAATATTTTTCACTTTTGAAAATCACATATAAATTTGAAAAGCCCAAAAATCTTACTTACATAATAGATGAATTACTTTCCAAAATGTAAGACTTTTTCTAAAGACATTGGTTGACTTAGTTAAATTAAAAAGAGCACGTATGATTAGGTGTGTTAAGAGCTTGTGGGAGTAAAAAGACACAAATCATTCATATAAGCTTTAGGTTTTCCAAATAAACCTTGCTTTAAGCAAATACAATTATATTAACTAATCATCTCTTGTTTCTTCACATTTTTAAAATCCAATGCAATAGGTTTTGTGAAAGCTTTATAGCCCCACAAAAGGTAGGTTAAAGAACTTGCTAAGGCAGTTTTCACCGGTTAGTCAAAATTTAACTACTATTTTTCACCAACGGATTAACAAAAAGTGGTGTTCTTCCCCAAACTAAGCTTTTATTGCAAGCAAAAATATAAAAAATTTCCACTTTTTTTTCAAAAAGGATAATTCAAAAAGGTTCAAACAAGGTTGCGTGAAGTGCAAGTCAATATCGAAGATATCCTTTCCCAAATTAAAACAAAACATTGTCCTCAATGTTTAAAAAAAATAAGGGTCAAAAGGAATCTAAACAAAAATTCTAAGGTCATGCCAAAAGAATAGATGTTAGTTCGATAAAGACAAGGATATGAGATTTCCTACTTTATGAAGAGAAGATTGGAGACCATCAATGGAAATTGTGGCATTCGCTTTGTTTTCACAATCTTGGAACCATGAATTCTCAAAAAATCCGGAAAAACTAAGACAAACAAACAACCATCTAGAAGAAAGAGAACAAAGCCTCTCTCATCATTTTCATGTTTGCTTCATAATCAACTTAATAACGGCTTTAGTTTTTTGTTCACCGTAGTACAAGCTATACTCGACCCGAATTAATTTGTCCTTAGGGAAAGCAAAGAGAAATAGTAAGAAGATAAAAAGGATAAGCATGGGGTGCCTTCCCACGAAGCGCTTGTTTATTATAGAGGTCCTAGCTTGACTCATTTCCCCAAACTAGGTTTATCATGGTGGGTCGGTTAACTCCGGGATAATCACTTAGGTCCATCCTCTCAATTTAGTGTTTCACCCTATGACCATTGCCATTTAAATTTGGACATACTTTTGAAAAAGTTTTATTGTTCCATATGGGTAAAAGCATTAGCAATCGTTAATGGTCCGACCATCAAGATTTAAAGCTTCCCCGAGAAATATTTAGCTTGATGTTTAAAAAGAAGCACTTGATCCACAACCATTAAAAACTCGGTTTTATCTTTGATCTTTGTAACTTTTTGTTCTTCTCCTTATAAAACAAATAATTTCATAAGCTTCATACCATTAAATCGTTAAGCTTCATTAATTTGTAAATCTTTCTATTTTTTACCGCAAAGATTATGGTCTAAAATTAGTCTGCTTAAGGGGCCAAATAGCTTTTGTTCAACTCAATAGGGAGATGGCATGCTTTTCCGTTAAACCAACCTATAAGGAGTACATCGATAGGTGTTTTAAGGCGGTTCGGAAAAAGCCCATAGAGCATCGTCAGCTTTCACTCAAGAAGCTCTATTTACCTATGTTCTTTCTCAAATCTTTTAATTCCCCTATTTGAAACCTCACATTGACACTGTTTGTGGGTGGTAAGGACATCGAAGACGATGTGTCACACACCACTTTTGGCATGAACTTTGCTAAAATTGTCATTACAAAAAATGTGTGCCTCTATACTTATTATAGCTCGAGGGGTTCAAATATAGCAAAAAAGGGGACTTTTTCAAGGAAACTTACAAACAACTAGGTGCTCATTAGTAGGTAAAGACCTTAGCTTCACAACCATTTGGACATAAATAGTCCACGAAACTAGATGTACTGTTTTCCTCTACTTGATGGAATGGACCATGAAATCAATCCCCACAAATCAAAGAATCTCACTACTTGTATTTGGTATTCAGTGGCATCTCATCCTCTTTGAGTGATTTTCATGTCTTTGGACAAAGCATCACAAAATGTTTATACCAAGTTGGAAAGTATCTTTATAGATGGTGGGCCAATAAGAATCGGAGTCAAAGGTACTTTATTGATTGCGGTTGTAATTGGCACTATGATTGGCCTCACAGGTAGGTCAGTTGTGACAAAGCCTTGGAAATCTCATTAGCCTTTTGCCAAAAAAACACATCGGTCTAATGACTTGATCGCACAAAATTTTGAACATTTATGGGTCATCCCAATAGTATGTTTATGCATCTTTGAAAAAACTTTCTCTTTTGTTGAGATACTCATTAATTTGTTAACATAAGTCAGCATCGGTAGGTCGCTAAGTCGGCGAATACCATGGCGTTGGTATTATCACTAAGCATATGTCTCATCATTAAGCTCAATTATCATTCTCATTTATCTCTTTGAACTATTCTACTTTCCCTAGAGTGGAATCTAAAGGAAAAGGAATCGGGTTATATTTTTGCTTTTCAAGTTCATTTCTTGTGAGGGTTCTCTAGTCTAGAAAGGTGATCGGCGGGCTACATTTCTCAAGGCTCCTTTTTTGTACCTTTGTCAAGATTGAACTCTTGGTGTAAAAGAATCACCTAAAGTATCCTTGTCTTTGCATCTTGCTTTGCCAGTAGGTACTTAATTAGTCCGAATTGGATCCGTATCACTATGGTCTTTGATAAGACTAGGATTGGGTTCGAAATTCTTATGGCTATAGTACGATACGGCTAGCATTTCCTTTTCGGTTGTAGTGTATGAAGTGGCCCACTGCATAGTCCTTACTCGCATAGTGTTATAGGATGATTGTGTTTATCCTTTTATTTTGACTAGAACGGCATCCAGTGCAAAATCACTAGCATATCACTTGGTTTTGCAATAATTTGTTTAATCCCATTTAGGCCAACAAGTATTTGGTGATTCAATTTAACTTCTTTCTAAATCATTAAAAGCTTGTTTACCTCTCTTCGAAAAGTCAAAAGGTAGTTTATTTTTCCTTAGATGAGTTCATGGGTTCTTGCATATTTTTGAAATCTTGAATGAACTTCGATAAATACAGCATGACCTAAAAAACTTTCGAATCCTTTTTACCGTGGGTCGGGTAGGTAATTTAAACTATCACTTCTACTTTTGCCCTATCAACTTCTAAACTGCTTTTAGAAATTTTATGTCCCAAAACTATTCCTTCTTTTACCATGAAATGACATTTTTTACCCAATTAAGCACAAGATTTGTTTCTTCACATTCGATTAAGCATTTTGATCAAGATATCATAGGCACTTTGAAAAATTATCCCAAAAAACCCGAGAAAATGTCATCCATAAAAACACTCCTATGGTTTTCTCTATCATGTCATGGAATATGGCCGTCATGCACCTTTGAAAGGTCCCCGGTGCATTACAAAGGCCAAAAGGCATTCTTTTGTAGGCAAAGGTCCCATAGGGGCAAGTAAAGGTGGTCTTCTCTTGGTCTTGTGGGTCAATCGGGATTTGAAAGTACCTGGAAAATCCATCTAAGAAGCAATAGAACTCATTCCCCGCTAACCTTTCAAGCATTTGGTCCATAAAAGGTAAGGGAAAATGGTCTTGACTAGTGGCATCATTCCAATATTTCCTATTAATCAATGCAAACTCTCTCAAACCGGTCACAAGTCGGGTTGGAATAAGTTCAATTGTCCTTCATTAATCACTCGGTATCCCTCCTTTTTTAGGAACGCAATGGATACGGGCTAAACCAGGGCTAATATGATATGGGGTAAATCAAGCCGGCATCAAGAAGCTTGATGGACCTCTTTTTAATGACCTCATGTATTTTTTAGGGTTGACCCTTCTTGGCATTTGAACCCACCGGTTTGTAAATATCTCCATTAAATTTTTGTGGTACAAACTTTCTAGGTCAATTCCCTTATGTCGGAGATTTCCAAGCTAGAGCCACTTTTGTGTGCCTTAAGAACTCATTAAGTTTTACCTTCTCATCCTCTTTTTAGATCTTTTGAAATTATGAAGGGTAGTTTATTGTCTTTTCAAGGAAATGCGCTATTCAAGTGAGAAGGCAACTCTTTGAGTTCAAGATCGGTGTGGTTCCTCATTGTATGTTTTGACGATTCAACATTTTTGATGCCTTTTGAACTAAGAGGTAGTGGAGTGGTTGAAAAGGATCATCATTTAAACTTAAGCAATTTTTCCAAGTATGTTACATCACCCTCATCATCTATTAATTCATCATTTAAATCCATGTTTAAAGATTCTTCAGTTTTAAATTACTCTTATATTTCTCGTCTCAGAATCATCTCACTTCCTTCAAACAGGAGTGAAGATTGGAGGTTCCGAAATGATAGAAGTGGAATCACCACTCTCGGTAAAGTCTAGGGACTTTTGGGAGCATACTCAGCCAAGTTGCACAATAGGTCATTTCGTTTCACGGATTCAAATTTATCATAAGAAATTGTGGGGTATCACCACTTTAGTATCAACTATCATGTATTAATATGATCTCCCCCTCATAAACTTCATTCAGGCATGAGCTGTGCTCAAAAATTGGGTCTTCCTAAAATCAAAGGAACTCCGAGGTCTGCAACTAAAGTCTAATTATCATATAATAGACTGGGGGAGGAAATAGAATTTTCCGGACCTTATTCGGAACCATTTCGGCTATCCCGAGGGGTTTAGAAATTGTTCGGTCGGTGCCTAATTCTATGAACCATATAGTAATTGTAAGGTCGGGAAGTCCAATGTTTTTTTCCATATAGACAAGGGCATGAGATTGAACTTGCAACTAGATCCGCTAGTGCCCAACGTGATTATCATACTCCCCAAAATCACAAGGGAATGGAAATTCGTTCCTGGGTCACCAGCTTTTCGGGAGTTTTTGAGGGAATGACCGCGGAGCGTTTGCATTCATTGGTGTTCTTTGTATCTAATCAATTTGTCATTATTACTTTACAACTTTTTTATCATTAAGGCAAATTTGGCATGTGGACAAGAGATCGACAAAGCTTAAGCTCAAGTGAAAGATCACGGGAGATTTCTATGAAACTTTGAAGGCTAAGATATCATCTCTTTCACGATTCTTGTCCTTTTCAACTCTTGAAGGGTAAGGCAAATTTGTCTTGGTCTTGAAAGGTTCATTAACAACTCTAGGCTCAACAATGGGTTCTTTTTCTCTATTTTGGACCTTTTCCTTGATTTGAACTACCGGAGGTTGGACTTTGTGGTAACTTTGTGACTTGTAGGTTGCACTTTGGTCCTTTGTCCACCTCAGTTTTCCCTTACCTTCCTCCTTGTCCGGATTGACATAAGGGGGAGGCATTGGGAGGTTAATGGTCATAATTAGGGGCCAAAAACCACTCCTTGTGGTGATAGCCTTGACTTCATTTCTAGGATTTTAGGAATAGATTACTGGTTAAAGTCCCGAACCGATTGCATTGTTATTTCCCATTTGCTGTTTGAAACATGTTAAGCATCTTACTTTTGAAAATCATTGCTTCATTTTGAAAAAATTCTTGTTGTTTCCCACTTTTGAAATCATTTAATTCTTTTTGCTGTTTATTCAATAAAGTAAACATCATTTGCTTTTGTGTCAAGCCTCAAATCTAGCATATGTCACGGAACTTGGTACACGGGGACTTGATATGCTTGAGTTGTTGTGTTAAGCCCGAGTTAGTCCATGGTTTAACTTGGTTCCCATTATTCCCAGTTCTATTATAACCTTGATTAGCATTCACATTCCTATTGTTATTCTGTTGATTAAAGCCCGGTGGTCTTATTTGGTTCGCTAAGTTGGGAGGGACGTTCATCAACTTCAAGCGGATTATGTAATTCAGGAGATTCATGAGGGATCGTGCAGTATGCATGCAGGGCCACGATCCGTGGTAGCCAAGGCCATGCGATCTGGGTATTACTAGCCGACCATGCATCGGGACGCACGAGAGATGATACACAAATGTAAAGATTGCCAGATACACCGCCCAGTACTAAGACATCCCCAACAGCCGCTGACTCCTATCACGGCCCCGTGGCCATTCTATAAATGGGGGATTGAGATCACTGGCCCTTTCCCAGAAGGCCCAAGGAAAGTCAAGTTCTTAATAGTCGCCATAGATTATTTCACAAAGTGGATAAAGGCAAAGGCTGTGGAGACAATTAGCGGCGGTCAAGTGAAGAAGTTTGTGTGAGATAACATAGTATGCCATTTTGGACTCCCCGGGGAGATAGTCTCGGACAACGGCAAACAGTTCAGTTGTGACCCATTCAAAGATTGGTGCGAAAAGTTATATATTGTATAACGCTTTGCCTCAGTAAAACATCCGCAGTCTAATGGACTCGTGGAGAGGGAAAATAGGAGCCTGGGTGAGGGGATCAAGGCCCGCCTAGGTGTAGGAAATAAGAATTAGCTGGAAGAACTCCCCCATGTCCTTTCGGCCCATCGTACGATGATCAATTCAAGCAACGACGACACTCCGTTTTCCCTGACTTATGGGACAGAGGCCGTCATACCTGCAGAAATCGGAATGCCAACATACCGTACCACAGTAGTGGATGTCGTGCACAATGACGAAGAGCTACGGCTAAATTTTGGATCTACTCGAAGAAAGACGCGAGCGTACGGCAATCCGTGAGGCTAAGGCCAAATTAAATATGACAAAGTACCACAATGCTAGGGTCAAAGGTGTTACTTTCAGGCTAGGAGACTTCGTCTATCGTAGTAATGACACTAGTCATGCCGTAGATGGAGGGAAGCTTGGTCCGAAGTGGGAAGGACCTTATAAAGTAACAGAAGCACTGGGAGATGGAGCATATAAGCTAAGATCTACAGACGGGACGGTCCTCCCAAGGACGTGGAACATCGCCAATCTAAAAAAGTGTTACCTCTGAGCCACGGCTCATGCATGGATGAATTCGCACTACAATTAGGACTCGTAATAAAGTAATCCATGTATTTTTTTCCTTTTCGTTTTTAGGGCATGAATAAAACTCCGCTGGGTCTAGCTAACCCAGCGCCTTTTTTATTTATTTACGAAAAGTTAACCTTTTTTAAATAAATCTCTTTTTCTGTAATTCATATTATTTGTCATGCATAACTATCTATGGATAATTATAGGCTAAGCATCATTATAATCGGCTTGCCGCATAAGAGGGTTGCAACCCTAGCGGCCACGGATCCTGTGTCCCTACTTTACGTGTACCTAAGACGTTAGGTATATAAGAAAAGACTCACACGGAGTATGTAAGACACTACAAGTGCGATTATAAACAAAAGTATACCAGGAGATGATAAGTCACAAACATTGTTAACAACGGATATCCGTAGATATACTACAAACAAAAATGTTGTCTAAGTACCACAGACGGTACTATGGCCAAATCAAATTATACATAGGCGGTAAGGACTTGGATCTAAGCAGTCTCGGATATGCCTCATGGTATGCGATTGTAAGCACTAGTCAAATTTATATATGTATAGTATAAATCCCGTGACAATTCTTTCCAAATTACTTCTCAAACAAGAGAAATAAAAAGGTAAAATCTCACTTAAGAAAACACAATACGTATATTTTTAACCGGGAAGTATTTCTTCTCGGGTCGTATCCCAACGAAGTCGTGAATTGAGATTTGGGAATAATTCGGATTCGAGTCAAGAATGAATAAAGGATTTTTGAATTTTGAATTACACTACGAATAGAATAGCACAATTAAACTATAAAAACAATTAAACAATTAAAAACGTTTAACTAATACTAAAAATTAACAAACGCGACTTAAAAATGTGAACTAAAACTGAAATTTAAAATCTAATGCACTACTTTTAACAATTTTTATACCTAAAACTCACAAATTTAAAAAGAAAATTTTAGGAAAAAGAATTAGAATTTTTTTTACTATTTTTGAATTTTTTATGAATTTCTAAAGAAAAATAAATTACTAAAAATAAACTTTTTCTAAAAATTAAATCCCCACGGAGACGACATCGGCAAATACCTGCTCTGGTTCCGTTCGTTTCAGCATACTTCATGTCAGCAGGCGTTTTTTAGACGTGCTGATATCCATCGGCGACCGGCGATCGCTGTCAGCATATGAGGATACAACTCATTATTAAAATCTATGCTCATCGCATCCACTCTTGCATCTGTGACAACAGTGATTTGAGCAGGTTAGTTTATACCTTTAGAAATGGCTAAGTGTCCATTTTGTATGTTTCTTGCGTGCTATGTGTTCTATATGTATGTTGAAGTGGTTTACATATGTGCATGATGTCATTTTAGAGGTAAATGATTATCTTATTTTGTGTGCATATTGAGTGTGGTGTTAAGTATTTCCATTTGTTATGTGTGGTGATTATGTGAATGATCAGACGTGTTGCATGCATTGCTACGTCAATTCTTGGTTTTTAAGAGTTAAGTGTTTATAAGAAGTGTAAGTTATTGGAAAGGAAGCATGTGAGTGAAATATAGAAGTTTGTAGCAAACTTTCTAAAAATAGAAAGTGGTTTGGTAAAATGAAAGTTATATTTCAAAAGTTTAGTAAGTAGCGTTTAAGTAAAAAGGTTTAATCAAACTAGCTTAGGTTTTTATAAAAACTTAAGGTAATGAAGTAAATTAGTTAATTAATAAATTAATAAAATATATATATATATAAATATAATTATAGGGGGTGGCCGATCAATTTTGTTGGGGTTTAGGGGTTTAAGAGTTAAATTGTAAATATAGGGGGATAAGAATACATTAAGATAAGTATTAACAAAACCTAGCTCATAATTTTCTTCTCCCTCTCCCTTTTTTCCATAAGAAACCAGCCCCCAAGGAACCCTAGGTGTACGGAATTTGTTGATATGATTGATTCCAAGGAAATCCACAAGGAATTTAAGAAATTGTTGTTTAGGTTCTAGAATACAAAGGTAGATGTTATCCTCATCTAATTTCATATATTCATGTAACACTTATGATGGTGGATTCTAGGGTTTCATAAAATACAGAATATTAATTATATTTAATGATGCTAGAGTGATTATGGCTTGATTAGGGTTATGTTCATTGAATTGGTTAGGTTAGATTTGTGTTAAAACTTGATTTAGGGTTGAGCAGAATTTTGGGTTGTGTTCAACGACTGATATCTAGATGATAAAAACGTGTATTGATATGTTTCTTGAGTCTATGAATAAGCAAAAAGAGTCTACTTTCCAAAAAATCCAGCCTCAAAGTTTTTAAGGTCGGGAAGTCATTCAAATGTTGGTTACACTAAAAGTTGTCAAATCAGTAAATAAGGGTCAGATTTAGGTCATGTTTGGGAAGGTAAGATCCTAACTAAAAAGTAGAATTAATCTTATCCCTTCTACAGTAGTTAAGTTCCATATGTATACAAAGAAACCCCAAAAGTATAGATTCTAATTTTATGTCTAAGTATGGTTAATAAGTCAAAACTTTTTAGTGCGCGTGCAGGTCCGAATTGGGACTGTTTTGAAGTTAGATTTTCTTAGGAGTACTTGTGCATGTAAATGGCTTTTGGAAATCAAATGGTAGTTAGAGAACACATAAAGTAACATATACGATTTTTGATATAATTTATAAAGGTCATCAAGTAAGGTTTTTAAGTTAGTCAAGTCACACTAAAATTCTACATTTTTGAATAAATTGTAGTTAACTAATGTAATGTGTTAACAAGATGGTTAAGGTTGGGCATGGTGTCGGGGAGACCCATGATGGTTAACCAAACCCTTAGACATCCATAATATGTGTGTTACGTGGACTATATCTTTTAGCTTTAGTCGCCGTTGTAACGTGTTTTTTATTTGTATAGTGTGGCTTTAAGATTTGGAATTTGGGAATTTGAGGAATTTGGGTAAGTAATAGTCCCATTTTTTTACATTGCTTTTTATAAATTGGGATGGAAATGATGCAAATGGATTTGAAATGTTCTAATTGGCTATTGGATGTGATTATGTGTCTTTATTTGAAAGTGTATGGACTTTACTTGGCTATTGTATGTTACGTGCTAAATGCTTATGTGTATTTGGATCGGGGGTAACGTTCCTACCCATTTGTTGTGATATTGGATCGGGGGTAACGTTCCTACCATGTGAAGTGATGGTTTTAATGGATCGTGGGTAACGTTCCTACCCAAGTGTTGATACTTGTTGGATCGAGGGACACGTTCCATTCCCATGCTCGTTATGGTTACATTTGCATGTTAGCCTGTATGATAGTTCATTTATTATCCTGCAATGTTTTCTTTATTATCACACTAATTTACAGTTGGATTTGATTATCGTGTCTTAAACCTATGACTCTCACCAACTATATGTTGATGTTTTTTAAAAAGGGGCATATTTTTCAGGTCATCATCTTGAGGATGTTGATGTTAGGAAGAGTGGCTAGTGAGACCGTAGGCCTGCATGCAGAGTCATTCTCTTAGAGATTTTAATTATGTCATTTGAATTGTTTGATACTTGGATGTTTTGTTGATTTTGTTTAGACTTTTGGATTATGTTTCCTTTGTTGGTATGACTTTGCGATCGTAAGCAAGGACTCTTTTTTTTTGTTAGATATTGTCATGAAACTTGTTGTCCTCCATTTTTTTTATCTATTTAATTTAGTTCTCTCTATTGTTGACACCATTGTGTTGTGATGATATCCATGATGTTACGCCTCATGTTTTCGCCTAGGCGGGGTGTGACAGATTGGTATCAGAGCTAGGTTATAGAGAAGTAGGTGGTTGAGCCTAAACTATAACCTAGGGTTCCTTCATGTAGATGCATTTAGGGCTTAAGTGTTTAATGCTATAACTGCTTTGCTTCTCCTTTATTTTTGCATAGCTTATATATCTCGTATTTTGATAAGTTGTCATTTTAGTTATTTTGCCTACCATTATCTGATACGATATGTATTACTTTTTGAGTATTTTAGCTATGTTTTCCCCCACCCGTAAGAAGTCTCGCTGGGGAACTGTTTTCCCAACTGGACTTAAGTGTATGAGGAGCCTCTTGTGGAACCAAAGGAGATAGAGTAGTTGATCGCTTGTTGGATAGTCATAGTAGGGCTGGACCCGCGGAGTCGGGTGACTCTTGCGAAGGTAAAGTTAAACCCATGCGAGGCCCAGCATAGGTTTATTCCGTCTTTTACCTCGTCACATTGTTATTGATTAATTCTTTTAAATATCTAGTATTTTGGAGGCGCTACGAGACTTTCGTTCCTTTATGTCATTTTTGACTTTATCTTTATATAAGTAAGTAGTTGTTTGTTGGAGCATCCTTTATGCGTTATGTGGTAGTGATTTAAGATGTACAATGTGGTATGTGTGCTTATATGTGAGTGATCATTAAGATGTGTAGTCTTGGAAGTAAGTACACATGTGAAATGAGGCAATTATAATTATGGCGGCCAACATAATTATAAAGGCATCACATACGTGGACTTGTGATCATGATTGCATTGATTGATGTTTGTTTGTTACTTGGTAGTGTGATGTGTGGTAATGTTTGCATCCTGATTGATGGTTATATGGTTAGGGAAAATAATTATCTTAACCTAATGTGCTTTGTGTTTTATGGATTAGTTGGTAAGATAGTAAGTTTTCCTTCTATCTAATGTTTGCGGATACATATTAGTACTACTATTACTATTATTGAGGTTGTTCGTTTGTTTTATTATTCGTTCAGATTCCTAACTCTAAGTGTAGAATCCCTTCATCGTACTTTGTTGTAAGGATGTCCTATCTTCTTATTCGACGTCTTAATTGATATATAGTTTGGTTGTTGGATCTGGTGCTTTTGGGTTATTAGTACATTTTCATGGTTTTATTGTAGTTAACTTCTCAGTAGGGAAATAGCTAATTGTACCTTTTTAAGCACTATTTGTTTCGTGGCAAATTTTGTCTAAGGATATTTACTCCCTTGGTTGCATTTATCTCTTGGTTTCGTAAACCGTTAGAGACGTGTTAGTATCGATGACTTTTAGGTTTTCTTTGATGATCGTTATTTCGGATATGGACCTTACGTTTTTCTTTGGCTTCGTAACGTCCTTGCATAAGTTTTCTATTGTACTGAGTTTGGTTGTTCAATTTTTATTCTGATTATATTGGGTTTTTTGGTATTTTCTTTTGTTTCAAACAACGAATGGTGTTTAGAGTCTTGTAAGGTGATTTTATAATCCCTTTTGGTATTGCGGTTTTGTCCTTTTTGTTTTGAGTAACATATAGTTATAATTGATTGGTCGAATTATAAAAAAAACCTTTGAAGATTTTCTTGCTGAAGTTTGGCGAAAACTGTGTTTAAAATGATTTTTTTGAATAAAAATGTGTTTATTAAATGATCGTTGGTGAATAGAACATGTTAAGTGGCCTATACAATCTAAGTTTATGAAAAATTGTGTGTGAGTTACCTAGATATTTAAATTTTATTATGAAAAGTAGGTTTAAAAATGATTCATGGTAGTAAGATGCGTACACCATTAGATAACTATCTTTAGATTTTTATGACAATCATGATTAAAATGAATTTTACGAAGATTAGACTTAAGACTTTTTTTTAAATGATTTTTATATTTAAAACGACTTTCTTTATTTTAAAATTGATTTTTTTATAAAAACCCCATTTTTTTTTATTTAATTGAGTTTTTCGTAGTAAGTCGATTGTTGGTATAAGAATTTTTCTTTCGTATTTATAAGTTCTGGTGCGTAATGGTTTTCGTTATGTGTTTCTTTTGTCGTGGTACGCCTGTTGATTTTTTTTTCGTTTGCGTTTTCACTCGGTACATATATGTATCCTTTCTTTCAAAGGATTCTTATGTCATTTGATCCACGTCTATTTGTATATGTGGAATCCCCCATATGTATTCTAGCCGTGATTTGATATTCGTTTGTTATCCTATTCGATAGTTCGTAATCCTTAGAATTTGTTGATTACGTCGGGGTCATGGAAGCTTGGTGTGATTGTAGGACATGGGCTGATTGTCCAAGATAAGTTCGTGATAGTTATGTCATGGAAAAGGTGTTTAGGATTCTTTGGCAGGTGATGAGTTACTTCGGGTTAAAGTGAACGTACTAAGGGACGCGAAAAACCTTATGAACCACGAAGGTAGATGAACCGAAAGTGAGTGATACTTCCATCGTACGAGATTTTGTTGATATGTTACGAAAGACTTGTCGATGACCACCGCAACGACAAGTTGAGTTCCGCATAGATTTATTTCCTGAGCGACGCCAGTCACGAAGTCTCCATATCGTCTAGCACCCTCGGAAATGCAAGAATTGTCTGAACAACTTCAAGAGTTGCAAGACAAAGGTTTCATACGACCTAGTCATTTTTCGTATGGAGCACCAGTGTCGTTTGTTAAGAAGAGAAGCATGGGGTTCATTTGAAGTTAGTGTTGGAATTACTGAGGAAGGAGAAGTTGTATGCTAAGTTTACTAAGAGTAAGGCAGTGAAGAATTTGGAAGTACCTACGACACCATCCGAGATAGGATTATTCTTAGGATTGACAGGTTACCTACCTACGTTTCATCGCAAACTTTTCTAAGATTTTTAAACCCATTACTTCCCTAACTGAGAGGAATCAGAAGTATGAGTAGGGCGCAGAGCGAGAAGAGGCTTTCCAAACTTTGAAGAATGATTTGTGTGAGGCTTTGATAAATTGAATGTGGTGGTTGAGCGTTGAGTAGAAAGGGAGAGTGAAACTAAAAGAGTCAAGAGCATGTCAATGACCGAATCAGTCAGGTTGTTAAGGACAAGAATATTGGCTACTTCATGTGAGGCGACAAGGTGGAGAACGCACCAACGGAAATGACCAACAATAGAAAAAGCGGGCAGATGATGGTTTGTCTTTATGGATTAAATTGTTATAGTGAGTATGAGTATGAAATTCGACTACCATCAGGTTAAGGCAAAATGTGGGTGACGCTGTGTTAAGTAGGAAAGGGAACGAGGTGAAAAAACTAGACGTGTCGAGCACGATGACTATGACCATTCAGTATGGAGTAAGAGGAATGATACTGGCAGCCTATAGTGAGGCGTTCAAGCAAGAGAACATACTCGCAGAAAGACTACATGGTTTAGATCAACAGATGGAAAGGAAAGAAGAAGAGAGTTTGTATTTTATGGATCGTATTTAGGTTCCATTGGTAGGAAGTGAAATGGATGAGGCCCATGCATCAAGGTACTTGGTACATCCAGGAGCGGATAAGAAGTACTATAACCTTGGAGACATGTATTGGTGGCCATGAATAGAGAAGGATATAGCTATCTATGTTAGCAAATTTTGGACTTGTTTAAGAGGTGAAGGCTACAATGCCAAAGACTTTTGGTTTGCTGCAACAGCCTAAGATACTTGAGGGAAAATAGGATATAATTACCATGGATTTTATCATTAAATTGCCAAGGTCAAGTAGTGGGAATGATATGAGTTGGGGTGATGGTCGATAAACTGACCAAGTCACCTTATATTTCTAGTTATACGAGAAGATTACAAGAGGAGAAGTTGGCAAGGATTAATATTTATGAAATAGTAGCAAGGAATAGAGTTCCGGTGTCGATCATCTCAGATTGAGATGGGAGATTTACTTTGTGGTTTTGGCAGACACTGCAGAAAGCATTAGGAACACGACTAGATAGTGTACGGCTTATCATCCTCAAATGGATGGACAGAGTGAGCGTACAATTCAGACGTTGGAGGATATGTTAAGGGCGTGTGTGATAGACTTTGGTGGCAGTTAGGATGTCCACCTATCGTTAGCTGAGTTCTCTTATAACAACAGTTATCACACTAGCATTCGGTGTGCTCCATTCGAAGCCACTAAAGAAGAGAAAAATGTTGTAGGTCCCAGTGTTATGGGCTGAAATTAGGGAAGGTAGTTTGATTGGACCCGAATTGGTGCAGGAAATGACTGATAAAGTAGTGGTTATAAAGGAAAAGCTCCAAGCGGCAAGAGATCGTCAAAAGAGTTATGCGGACAGTGGACGTAAGATGACAGAGTACGAGGTTGGAGAGAATGTGTTGTTAAAAGTATCACCGTGGAAAGGTGTGATGCATTTTGGGAAAAAGGGTAAATTAGCACCGAGATATGTTGGACCATTCGAGATCCTTGAGAAGATCGGCCTTATAGCTTATCGGTTAAGATTGCCTGAGGAATTGATTGGTGTACATGACACATTCCATGTGTCAAATTTGAAGAAGTATTTGGGGAATGCTAATTTGCATGTGCCGTTGAATGAAATCATAATCGACAAGACTTTACATTTTGTTAAGGAACTTGTAGAAATTATTGATCGTGAGGTTAAGAGTTTGAAACATAGTAGAATTCCACTTGTGAAAGTTTGTTAGAATTCAAAGCGTGGTCTCGAGTTCACTTGGGAACGCGGAGACTATATGAAGTCTAAGTATCCTCAGTTATTTGTTGATCGTGTTGTTGAACCAACTAGTTAAATCTCGGGACGAGATTTCCATAAGGAGGGGATACTGTGACAATCGTGATTTGAGCAGGTTAGTTTATACCTTTAGAAATGGCTAAATGTCTATTTTGTATGTTTCTTGCGTGCTATGTGTTCTATATGTATGTTGAAGTGGTTTACATATGTGCATGATGTCATTTTAGAGGTAAATGATTATCTTATTTTGTGTGCATATGAGTTTGGTGTTAAGTATTCCATTTGTTCATGTGTGGTGATAATGGAAATGAAAGACGTGTTGCATGCATTGCTACGTCAATTCTTGGTTTTTAAGAGTTAAGCGTTTATAAGAAGTGTAAGTTATTGGAAAGGAAGCATGTGAGTGAAATATAGAAGTTTGTAGCAAACTTTCTAAAAATAGAAAGTGGTTTGGTGAAATGAAAGTTATATTTAGAAAGTTTAGTAAGTAGCGTTTAAGTAAAAAGGTTTAATCAAACTATCTTAGGTTTTTATAAAAACTTAAGGTAATGAAGTAAATTAGTTAATTAATAAATTAATAAAAAATATATATATAAATATAATTATAGGGGGTGGCCGATCGATTTTGTTGGGGTTTAGGGGTTTAAGAGTTAAATTGTAAATATAGGGGGATAAGAATACATTAAGATAAGTATTAACAAAACCTAGCTCATAATTTTCTTCTCCCTCTCCCTTTTTTCCATAAGAAACCAGCCCCCAAGGAACCCTAGGAGACGAATTTGGTGATTGATCCAAGGGAAAACCACAAGAATCGTTGTTTAGGTTCTAGCATTCAAGGTAAGCATGTTAATCCTATCTAATTCATATATTCATGTAACACTTATGATGGTGGATTCTAGGGTTTCATAAAATACAGAATATTAATGATATTTAATGATGCTAGAGTGATTAGGGCTTGATTAGGGTCATGTTCATGCAATTGGTTAGGTTAGATTTGCGTTAAAACTTGATTTAGGGTTGAGCAGAATTTTGGGTCGTGTTCAACGACTGATATCTAGATGATAAAAACGTGTATTGATATGTTTCTTGAGTCTATGAATAATCCAAAAGAGTCTACTTTCTAGAAAATCCGGCCTTGAAGGTTTTTAAGGTCGGGAAGTCATTCAAATGTTGGGTTATACTAAAAGTTGTCATAATCAGTAAATACGGGAGGTCAGATTTAGTGTCAGTTTGGGAAGGTGGAGACACTAATTAAAAGTGGAATTAAGCTTATCCCTTCTACAGTAGTTAAGTTCCATATGTATATAAAGAAACCCCAGAAGGATAGCTTCTAATTTTATGTCTAAGTATGGTTAATAAGTCCAAACTTTTTAGTGCGCGTGCAGGTCCGAATTGGGACTGTTTTGAAGTTTGATTTTCTTAGGAGTACTTGTGCATGTAAATGGCTTTTGGGAATCAAATGGTAGTTAGAGAACACATAAAGAAACATAGATGATTTTTGGTATAATTTATAAAGGTCATCAAGTAAGGTTTTTAAGTTAGTCAAGACACACTAAAATTCTACATTTTTGAATATAAAATTTGTATTTAACTAATTGTAACGTGTAACAAGATGGTTAAGGCTTGGGCCATGATGCGGCCATGGTGTCGGGGAGAACCATGATGGGTTTAATCAAACCTTAGGACATACATAATATGTATGTTAGATGGGACTAGAGCTTTTGCTTTAGTCGCATGTCAGGTTTATTTATTTGTATAGTTGCGCGTTAAGATTTGGAAGCTGCGTTTGAGCATTTAAGTGAGTTTCATAGTCCCTCTTTTTACATTGCTTTTAAATTGGGATGGAAATGATGCAAATAGATTTGAAATGTTCTAATTACTATGATTATGTGTCTTTATTTTAAAAGTGTATGGACTTTACTTGGCTATTATATGTTACGTGCTAAATGCTTATGTGTATTTGGATCAGGGGTAATGTTCCTACCCATTTGTTGTGATATTGGATCGGGGGTAACGTTCCTACCCATGTGAAGTTTTATGGTTTTAATGGATCGGGGGTAACGTTCCTACAACCAAGTGTTAATACTTGTTTGGATCGAGGGGACACGTTCCGTTCCCTGGCTCGTTATGGTTACATGTGCATGTTAGCCTGTATGTTGTTCAACTCTTTATTGTCTGCAATGTTTATTTTATTATCACAGTAATTTTACAGTTAGGTTGGATTTTGATTATCATGTCTTAATCCTATGACTCTCACAACTTTTGTTGACGTTTTTAAGCATCGGCATCCTTCAACTTCTCCAGTTGATCGACTATTGGGTACTTTAAATCCTTCAGAGCATGAAGGGCAGCAACATATTTAGTATCGGCCTCTAGGTGGTATGCCTCAATAGCCTCTAAATCTAGCTTAGCCTTTTCGTGCTCTACCATATGCTTAAGCCCTTCGCTCATACCTTTAGCGATCCCCGCGGACACGACATCGGCAAATACCTGCCTCAGTTCCGTAGATTCAGCACACTTTATGACAGCTAGGCGTAGACTGTGCCCAATAACCCATCGGTGACCCGCGATCGCTGTCAGCATATGAGGATATAACTCCTCATCAAAATCTATGCTCAGCGCATCCAGTCTTGCATCCATCTCCGCACACCGAAAGTTCACCCGGTCATCCTCGTATTTCTTGAACTCCTCAAAGGCAGATTTTATCCTTTCCTCGCCCGTGACTTGAGCCTGGAGAGTAGACACTTGCTGGGACAGCCGATCATTGCTAACTTGGAGGTCTGTAAACTGGGCGCAAAGGCTTTCTAACTCTTTAGTTAATTCCGCATTTTTAGCCTCCGCGGCCTTCTTCATATCTACCTCAGCCTCAAGCAGTGTTTCCAAGTTCCTCGTCTGATTACAGAGGCCCTGTACTTCCGTATCCACAGCCCGGATGGATTTAATTTCCTGATCAAGCTTTTTTATTTCCTCCTCCCTCGCTTAAATCCTCTGATCCTGTTTGGCTATTTTGGTTGTGGCTTTCTTCAACAATCTGACCTCTTGCTCAAACCTCAGCCTCAGTTGGGAACCCATAGCCACTTACCGCACCAGGTTTATGTTGTATTGGCTTAAAAAGTCATCATTGGGCAAGTGGCGTAACTCCGAAAAGTACCCTAGCTGTACTATGTGATCCACCATGTCCTGGCATACATTCGGGGTGTCCAAGCGGCAGTTGTTGGTTACACCCCACCCTGACTGATATATACTGCCTGGCGACCCAACCATGGATGTAAAGGAGGAAGACTTCTTAGAGTCCGGATCTCCCGCGATTGTCGCTCCCTTGGAAGATCTGAATTAACGAAACAAGGCAAATATTGTTTGTTAGCATGACTAAAAAAAAGCAAAGCCAAAAAAGATATCATGGCACGAATCACTTACTGGGAAATATCTTGCTCAGGGATTGGTTGCGGCTTCGCATAAGATAGCGGGTCCGGATCACTCACGTCGGAAGGAATCTCCTGCGAAGCAGGTGCGGAAAAGGTGGAGCCCGCCTCTAATCCCATTGAAGCTAAGGATTTCCCTACGAGGGTACTCTGTGTTGGGCAGGAGGCAGCATGATCCTTCCTTAGCACCTTGGGCGGTGCATTAGCATCTGCCTCATCATTACCCCTCTTGCAGTGCCTTTTGTTCACAAGGGGCCCCATGGCGGCCACTTCTCTCCCCAGATCTAGTTCGGGAACGACCTCCGTGACTGCTGGATTTTTTACAGAAGGGATTTCACCTGACAATCCGTCATGGTCCTGTTCCGCCGTCCTGTCCTTCTCAGTAATTAAGAAGGGTGGGTTTTCGTTAGCAAAATCCAGCGGTGATTTTTCCATGGCGGAAGGTGCCCCTGAGGACTCTGATGTCCCGATCGTGTCCTCCATGTCTATAACACGATTGGCGGTAGCAGTTAATAGGGGCACCTCATGGGCAGCACGGGGTCGGGTCTCGGTCTTCACCTTCGTCGGATTCGGGGCACTGATCAGGTTGAACAAGTCTATATCTGCATTTACAAAGGAATTGTTAGTATACTTTCATGAATAAATAAGAAGGAAAGACAGTTTATAGACACCCACCCCGGTCATCGTCATAGAGGAATGTGGGTATGAATTCACCAACATTTTTGTTGACGTTTTAAATAATTTTTTCAGGAGGTCAATAGGCATGAGGTGCCAAGGATGCATTGGATTGCACTGTTAAAGATTTATGTGCATCATGTTTTGGGAAATCTATCTTATCTTTTGTAATATTAAACAAAGAACAAGTAAAGCTATAAGCTTTTGTAATATGTCTTTTATTTAAATCCAATGTATCAATTTAAACGACTTTTGTGTCATTCTTATATATATCTTGTGCTGTTGATCTTAAAGTAACACGCCCCGGATCCTTATTTCGCTGCGACCCATTTTGGGGGTGTTACAATACACGTCATCCCCCAGAAAGAAGTTTCGATTCAGCCCTACAAGGCATAGTAGGACTTCTGGTTGTTTTTGGATAGGGGTGCGGCGTGTGTTCAAAGTTGTCACGTCCACCGAAGAATAGGAGTCTGCTGGTGGCATCTCATCCTTTGGGGCGCTTGTGCGCCACGCCACGACGGTGGGGAATATCCTCTCGTCCACCCAGAAGAATCGGTTGTTCCAGTTCTTCAACGAGTCAAGCGGCTTTGTATAGCACTGTGGGGTGTTTTTCCCCGGTCACATGCTAAACGACATCCACCCCGAGTTATAGGAGGGAACGTAGAAAACGCAGAATAGATTCAGTGTGGGGCTTATGTTCAGGACACGATAGTTGATTTCAAAGTGACTCACTTTGGCCGCGCCTATCACCGATAATTGTGACAGATGAATTTGGTAATATCCAAGAATGTCGAAGAGGAATTGTGAAAGGGGGATGCGATAGTTTGCAAATTCAAAAAACTTGGTGTAAACACCAACTTTACCCTTCGGAAAGTCCACGATGGTTTCCTCTGGGCCAGGCAACTCAGGGTGTAAGCCTTCTGGTATACCATACTCCAAGGTGAACTCTAGGAGATACTCTCCGGAGATGGTTGATACAGCGTCCTCTAGTTGTATTGTATCCCTACCCATTTTTAATCAAGTTTTACAAAGGGGCGTGGTGTACTAACCTGCGGTGATGGGATTCCGTGGAAATAAGTGACGTATGCGGCTGTGTGCGAGGAAATGGCAGTTTGATTTGAAAATTGTGGAACATGCACAGTGCTCGATTGCCCTATTTATACTATGTCCTCGAAAGTTGTGCGTTGTTGGATTTTTGACACGTGTTCCCCCACTTACTTTTTGGATGGTTACGATTAAGAGGAAGGTGAAACGGTGGTGGGCTCGCACGTCCCATCATTCAGTCATTTTTGTCGTTCCTTGATAAATGGGTCCTATTATTACGCTGCAAGGCTCAACATACGGTCTCGGAAGTTAGGGGTTTCCAGGAAGGTTCGAGGTGCTTGTAGTCTAGCAACCGTGATCGCGGTCATAACCACGGCCACGACTACTAGACTGGGGGGACATGATGACGTATAGTATGAACCGACCTGGCCCACTCATACGATTATGGGTTCTCATTGTTATCACTACTTGGGCCAACGGGTCTGGGCCGCGATCACAACCGCGGACACCCGTCTGGGCCGCGGCTACCAAGGCGCGGTTTCCAGCACGTGGCTTTTGCATGCTATATCTTTATGAGCTATCTTAGGAAAAGATAATCTAACCAAATAAGAGATACGCTCTGCTTATTTGAATAGGTTAAGATAAGTCCAAATCCCGAAGATATCGGACGGACCTTGGGCTGAAAGATGAGGAAACCCTAGGGCCTACTCGGCCTATAAAAGGAAGACGATTATCGTCAATACAGGTATCGCATAAACCCTAATTACATTCGATTACTCCCCAAAGTTATATACTTACTTTCACGCCGGAGTCTAATCGTGGGATCCGCTCCCACAATAAGATTAACGGTGTTTCATTCCTTGTGCAAGGATCCTGAACAAATTCACTTGGTACAAGAACGGGTTACTCCATACCCGAATAACTGCTTATTTGGGCCAAATACAACCTAGCCTAACTTTTGTATCAACAAGTTGGCGCCATCCGTGGGACCCAACACTAGGAACCACTCTCAGAAACAATGAGCGCAATGATAGTGGGTAAAAAAAAGGAAGTAAGGGGGGGGGGTTATTGGTTTATTATTTATGCGTATTAGGATTTGTTGGTATTGGTGGGGTTGTATGGTTATGGTTAAAATAGAGTGTTATGAGTGGGTTGGGTGGTGGTTGGTGGGTTTTTGTTTGTTGGTTTTATTTAGATGGTAAATAGTTGAGGAGAGGGAGGGTGGTGTAGAAGAGGGGGGAGGGGAATAGGTTTGGGGGGGGTTGGGTGGGGGGGGTGGGGTGAGGTTATTGGGGTGTGAGATGGGGGGGTTGTGGGGGGGGGGGGGGGAGGTGTGAAGAGGTTGGGGGGAATATGGGGGTTTGGGGGGGGGGGGATGGTATGGGGGGGGGGGGTTTGTTGGGTGTGGTAGGAGGGTGTGATTGTGTTTATGGATGGGTAGGTTGGGGGAGTTGGGTGGGGTGGGATGGGTGGGGGGGGTAGTGGTTGTTGTGATTGGTGGGGGAGTGATGGGTTGTGGTGGGGGGGAAGTTTGGGGGTGGAAATTAATGGGTATATTTTGTGGGGGGGGGATTGGGGTTTTGGGAAGGGATGCAACGCATGTTTAATAGTTTTTGTTTTTTTATATAGGCTATGCCAATCGTTTTACTGAAATATAAGTTGTAACGTTTGTAACCTGCGTGAGCGTAGAGACGAGTTTTAAAGTTACTAGGTATCGAAGATTTCTCCGCGGGTATTTTTTTGTTTAAAGGGTTATCCCGATAAAGTATATTAATCACAGAAATGTTATGGAATGTGGCTGAAATAGTACATTAACCTTTAGCTAAAGCTTGAACTACCACTAAAAACAAGGGAGACATGCCTCAAATGATTACAAGCTAACAAAGAAACCTAAGACATATCCCAATTTGACTTAAAAAACTTCCAAGCCACGATATCAACTAGCAATACATAGGGAGGATAACAATCCAAGTGAGATTGCCTCCTTAAAAAACCATCCTAAGAAAAACCCGATGAAAAAAAACCTTTGAGAAGAAAAAAAGAGTACAACTCTCATTTGGAGCTCCTGTCTTGGATACCAAACTCTACCGAGGTCTTCTATGCAATCGCGAATAAAAAGAAAGGCGTCACACATGAGAAACCCTCAACCTCCATAAAGCCTAAATGTACTAGGCATCTTCCAACGCTCAAGCAAATGATTCACATTTGAAGTATTCTTGAATCTGAATGTAATAAGCTTTAAACGAACCGTGACCATAATGATATCACGTAACTCTTTCGGAGACCTTCTAGCTTTCTTGAACAACCTGTTGTTACGTTCAAGCCAAACGTAGTACGAAGAAGCTGCCAAAAGGAGCCTACCTAGAATGCTTTTAGCCGTCCTCTTCTTAGCCAAAGGTTGAAGATGTGATGTAATGTGAGTGAGAGTTGGCGGGACAACATCCATATCAGCTAGGTGTCGAATATACATCCAAACCTGCTTAGAAAAATTACACTCAAAGAATAGGTGATCATGAGAGTCAGGTTGAATGTCACAAAGAGGACAACGAAGCAGGTTTAAGTCGACATTAATACCGACATCCCATTGCCTCAATTTATCCTGAGTTCTAAGGTTATTCTGCATAGCTAACCAGAGATGAAATGCATGACGGGGGATACAATGCGAAAACCACACCATACGATACCAAGCAACCTCATTCCCACGAGGTCTAAACACCTCCCAAGCACGTTTAATCAAAAATTCAGACATATTACCACTAATATCACGCCAACATGGAACATCATGGGAATTAGCATCGAGAATAGGAGCTGTGATCGTCCCTAAATTCGGAGCTTTTAGCAGCCAAGCTTGAGGCCACATCCATTCATTATTCGACACCAAACCAGAAACATGATTTAGGAGATTAAAACCCTCCCTAGTGATATCCCGAGGGGAAAGAAATTTGATGAGCGGGCAATAGTAATCCCAAATATCAAACCACACCGACGTCGTGTTCCCATTACCTACCTTCATCCAAATAAACGGTCTCACAAGATCACGGAGTTGAAGGAGCTTAAGCCAACCCCAACTCATATCTGCTTTCAATGGAACATGCCAAAACGAACTACCCTATAAATTGAAGGTATGAATCCAACGCACCCATAAAGAATCTTTATTAGACACAATATTCCAAATATGCGTAGTCATCTAAGCCATATTAAAAAGCTCAACACTACGAAGCCCAAGACCCCCTACGAGTAGGAAGGAAAATATTATTCCAAGAAACTTTAGCTTTCCCGTGTTTGTACTCACCATTACACCAGAAGAACCCACGAATAAGTTGTTGAATATCAAGAATAATACCTTTTGGGATGATAAGGACCGACGTCCAATAGACATGCATAGAAGAGATAACCGACTTACAAAGTTGGAGTCTCCCAGCAAAAGACAACGATTTATTCTTCCAATCACTGATCCTGTTTTTATCCTTTTCAAAAAGAACTTTACAATCCCTGTTAAGAAGCCTCGAAGAAATAAGAGGAAACCCAAGATATTTGATCGGCAACTCACCTTCCGAAAAAGGCATAATATTAAGAATAGCCATCTTTACATGGTTCAATACATTACAGAAAAAGGCCGTGCTCTTGGGAATACTCGGAACTAGACCCGATGTAGACTTAAATTCATGTAGGGCTTCCATAATGACACTAGCAGACTCCACATCACCTCGAGCAAAGATAAAAAGATCATCTGCAAAACAAACGTTAATAATTTGAAGCTCCTCACAATGATTATGATATCGAAAAGATTCCGATAATCTAACCCTTCTTTTGAGCATAAGAGTTAACACCTCCATAACTAACGTAAACAGATAAGGCGAGAGAGGGTCACCTTGTCTCAACCCTCTCTTCCCTTTGAAAAAACCATGAATATCTCCATTAAGGCTAATAGAAAAGGATGTAGAAGTAACACATGCCATAATCTATTTTATCATAGTAGGATGAAACCCATAACACTTTAGAATAAATCCCAAAAAATCTCCAATCAACCAAGTCATAAGCTTTTTGGATGTCAACCTTAAACGCACATCTAGGGGGCCCCTATCCCGATGATAATTATGCATCAACTCTTGGGTGATAAGAATATTGTCAGAAATGCGTCTTCCCGGGACAAACGCCGATTGATTATCACTAACAACCTCCTTAATCCCCTCGATAATACGATTAGTAATGATTTTGCGAATACACTTGTAAATAACATTGCAGCAAGAAATGGGGCGGAAATCGTTAATTTTAATAGGGGTAGATACCTTGGGGATAAGAGTAATGAAGGTGTGATTAATTTCTTTCAAGATCTTCCCATTAGAAAAAAAATCCCGAACCGCATTACAAACATCCACGCCAACAATGTCCCAACTTTTCTTGAAGAATGCAGACGTATATCCATCAGGCCCCGGGGCTCTATCGTCACCAATATCAAACATTACCCCTCTTATTTCCACATCAAAAACAGGTCGAACCATGTCAATAAAGGATGCATCAGAAACCTTCTTTTGAAACAGCCCCTCAATATTAATCACATCCATACTAGTTCCAAGAAACATTTCATGAATGAGTGGACTAAAGCATTTGAAATCATTGGCACACTGTAAATTCAACCTTGTTCTCATTCATGCTTAAATCA
Organism: Tanacetum coccineum; assembly: GCA_026074375.1. Classification (NCBI taxonomy): domain Eukaryota; kingdom Viridiplantae; phylum Streptophyta; class Magnoliopsida; order Asterales; family Asteraceae; genus Tanacetum; species Tanacetum coccineum. Next base: position 66,807 of record BQNB010010292.1, read on the forward strand.
ATTAAGGAACTCTCTGATTTTTGACTTGTAACTCTTTTATGAAAATGGCAGATTGTTACCCTTCCACCTCAAGCCACTCAATTTTTGCCTTTTGTTTCAAAAACTGTTCCTCATCCAGCTTTGCATCGTTAAACGCTTGAACATAAATGGCCTCCTCCTCCCTAAGATTACCATCAGCTGGGTTTAGGTCCAAAGCTTTTTGGACTTCATCAAGCTCAAACCTAAGTTTGTTCACCCGCTCATGAAGGTTCCCATGATCATGCAATAGTTTACGAATAGGCTTCTTAAGCAGTTTCAGCTTCGATACAACCTGGTACATATAATGCCCATCTACATTCACATTCCAAGAATTATTAACCAAATCTAGAAAATTACTTTTAAATGTAAGGAAATTAAAGAACTTGAAAGGTTTAGGTTTATTAAAAGTAAGGCTCGAGATCTTTAAAACCGCGGGAGAGTGGTCCAAAATTCTGTATGGCTGAAATAACGCAAAATCACCCGGGAAAGAATCAAGGAACTCAATATTACCCATGATGCGATCCAATTTCTTTAGCAAACCACCTCCGCCTTTGGGCTTTTGGTTCCAAGTGAAGTGAAGACCCGAAGAATTGATATCCATCACCTCAATGTTGGATACGCAATCCTTAAAATCAAGCATAGCAGAATTAAAACATGAGGAACCAAAATAGCAATCTTCCATGTTAAGCACTACGTTGAAGTCACCCATAAGAACCCATGGTAGGCCACGAACCACGTGTTTATGATGACCTAAATCAGACCACAAATGTCGCCTTTCAATAGGGAGATTTGTTGCATAAATAAACAAACAGAAGATAATTTGCTTGGTATCCTTATGTAGAAGCTTGACATGCATGGCTTGGCTCGATTGAGAAATGACCATCATGTCAACAACATCTACATTCCACCCAAGGATGATACGACAACCTTTGGCATACAAACTAGCATTCGACGTCCAATCCCAGCATCTGAAAACCTTAGAGCAGACCTTAGATAGTGCTTGTATATCAACATGGGACTCAAGGATGGCACACACACTAAGATGGTTTTCATTAACAACTTGCTGAACCTCTGTTTGTTTAGGGTGCGATTCAAACCTCGAATGTTCCAGGTAGCGATACTAAACATCAAGACCATCACTAGAGGGAGTGCTTGCCCCCTTTGATTTAACAACATTTGTGACAGACTCAGCATAAACCTCTTCAACTTTACTATCTGAGTCCAATGAGTTTGGTTCTGGATCAACATGTATACCAGTACTACCATTCTGCCTACGCGATTCTCCCACATCACATTCCTTAATCAAATCCTCCTGGTCATGCAACGCATCAAAATGGTTTTTCAGCTTGATAATGTTGATCTCATCCTTATTCGTTGCCTTAGCAGGTTGTTTTTGACGATAAACAAATGTAGATTTAGGCTTATTCAGCTTTAAACCCTCATATTGTCTTGCATTAGAATTTTCCTTAGCTTTACCCTTTTTCTTTCTATTTTGAACAGTAGTGAATCCATCCTCTTGAGCATCTGTAGTTGCCTTAGTAGGTTCTATAACACATTTAGGACATTGTTCAATAGAATGCCCAAACACATGACATTTAAGGCATAATGGCGGAGTCCATTCATATTCAACCTGAATACGCTCCTTGGTGTACCCCGTGTCTTCCACCATTGGCACTGCCATAATAACTTCCTTTTTAAGCTCCGTTTCAGCACTAACTTCTATGAGGGCTCGAGCAAATCCCAAGCGTCCCCATGAATCAGCGCACATGGCGCTAGTAAATGCATCAAGCATTATTGGCTTCCCAATTTGAGTCGCGATTAGGCTTATCCCATCCTCCGAATATGCAACAATGGGAACTTTATGCATTTTCACCCAAATAGGCACCTTAGTCACTATGTCCTTAGTTAAAGACATATTTGGTGCCCATTTAGTTAAGATAATATGATTATTCCGTATCATCCAAGGACCTTGCTCTAAAACCTGTTCCAATCTAGTTTTCGAGGCAAATTTAAAGAAGAAGAAGAACCCATCCTCGTCTCGCATAACTTTTTGGAAACCATACTTACCCCATGTATTAGTAACGTAATTTTGAACAAGGGGAAAGGCCACACTTTTGCCCACACAATAACCCACTAGATAATTTTCATACTTGTGTTGGATAACAGTTATTGTGGCAATAGGTAGAACGAAATCAGAACCCTCTACCTGTTCAGAATTATACAACGTCCTAAAATTAATTTTAGGAGTAGATATGGCTTTGTTAACCACATCCGCAAATGAATTCTTGACAGCCTGAACTTTTGGGTCATCCTACCCTGATTGCGACTAAGCAGGAGACACATCAATCAGAGGCTCGGAATTAGCCACATCAACAAAGGAGCTTTTCACCGCATTTTCCACAGCCTCATCTTTCTCAGGTTGCAACTTATTTTGATCCACAGGCATAGTATCCTTCACGTCCTCCAGTGGGTTAGAAACACCCTTATTAGTCAATGTATTGACCGAAGCATCCAACAAATCACCTCCTTTAGTAGTATTAAATTGCGCGTGACGAGCAGCCACCATAGGCTTACCATCCTTACCTAAAAAACATTTTTCATCTCACAAAACCCTCAACCAAACTTGAAGATAATGCTTCTCACAAAGGGGGAACCTTCAAATGCCGGCCGCTATTTCCGGTCATCGTTCCGGTTGCATAGTTTTGACAGTTTTTTGGTTTTTAAGATGGGTTTTTGCTTAATTGAAAAGGGTTTTAAAGAATTGGAGTAGAGATTGGTGAATAATTTGTGGGGTTTAGTTTTGATAATTTTTTAGGTTTTTGAGATGGGATTTTGCTTGATTGAAAAGGGTTTTAATTGAAAAGAGTAAAGATTAGCAGAAAACGGGACTTACTTTGAGTTCTTGATCTTGTATTGGTGAATAATTTGTTGGAAGTTTGTGTGGGTTGTTTATCTGAGTTTTTATAAAACGGTCAAATGGGTTAAGCTTAAAGATTTAAACAAAAATGATTCGAGTCATCCTAAATTTACTCAATTGAATAAAACTAGAGTAAATTACAAAAATGGTCCTTGTGGTTTGGCTAAATTGCAGATTTGGTCCGTCGAATTTTAAAATTTCAAAAACCGTCTTTATTTTGAAGGGTTGGTTTCACTTTTGGTCTTTGGTCAAACTAAAATGACTAAAATACCCCTCTATTTAGTCATTTTAGTTCGACCAAAGACTAAAAGTGAAACCAAACCTTCAAAATACAGACTGTTTTTGCAATTTCGAAATTCGACAGACCAAATCTGCAATTTGGCCAAACCACAAGGACCATTTTTGCAATTCTCTCAATAAAACTATAGGTTGTTAGTGTAATATATCTTTCAACACATTTGTTTAAGAAGTGAAAGAAGATGAATAAACAAGTGATGTGGGTAGGGTCGACCCAACCAGATCTTATATGTGTAACACTAACATGAAACTTCGT
>BQNB010010293.1:0-25738 GCA_026074375.1 Tanacetum coccineum
AGTAACCAAAACCAACAAATACACCATGTCTTGATAAGATATACTTATCAAAAAACACTTGTTTATAGCCACACTTATTTGTTAGGAACATAAAAGTGTCGATTATGATACTTTAAATGATTTTATTTATTTTTAGGGTTTAGTCTTTATTTTACAAAGTAGAAAGTAGTTTGTAATAAGGAGAAATATGCTAAAAGTAGGAAATGGCATATTATCCAAAGACTAGGGACTAGTTTGCAAAATTAGGAAAATGAATGAAGGGAAGCTTACCTCCCTCTCCTATAAATAGCCACCTGATCATCATTAGGTGGGTAAGGCTTGTAACAAACTCACCTTCCTTTCGTTTTCTCTTTTTTATAAAATTTGGAAAATTGTGAAAGACTTGCCTTCTTCTCTTAATTCTCTCTATCCTATATCATTCTATATCGTGTGATTAAAGCTAAATCGAGACCTAACAAGCGGTATCATACGCCATTAGAGATTAAGAGTGTTCAAAATTGTGATCGAGGATGACGTGATACGTATTCGATGGATTTTGATACTTTTGAGTGATATTTGAGCTTTTTGTGCATTTGCGACATCCTAAATCACAATTACACTCTTTTTCAACATCACAAATGGATAAGACGTGATCGTTTTGGCTATTTTGAGTAATCTCAGAAGTGTTCATTACGTTCTTCTCAATTTCGACAAGTTATTGGTTGATTCGTAGGAGCTTATTGTAGTTTGCTCATTTTCGAAAGTTCTATTGTTATTAGCACGAGTTGTAATAGTGATACGTGTTTTTGGTTTTATCGAGAAACGTATTTTAGGAGTTTTTTTGTCAAACTCAAAACGTGTTATTGAGATTGGTCTAAGTACACAAGTTTTTGGTTTTATCAAAAATTGTGTATTAAGAATTCATCTCATTCTCGAAATAAAGCATAATTGTTGTAATTGATACACAAGTTCTCGGTTTTATCGGGAATTGTGTTAGGAAATTCAAATTCGGAATCACATTACGTATTTTGTCTCAATTTTGGTTTTATCAAAATTGGGATAAATGTTAAAAAGGATCATTTTTCTACACTCTAACACGGATTTGTGAATTATAAAGTGATCATCTTTTTCGGTTTTATCAAAGTTGTGGTCATTTTTAAATTCAAAGTGTGAAAAAGCACATTTTCGGTTTCATCGAAATTGTGTGATTCATTTTCGGAAACATCATAAAAACGAATTAAGTTTCATTAAAATTGATGTTACTATGGTTTTATCGTGATAGTTATATCGAATTTTGATGGAAACGGTTTTTCAAAAAGTGTGATTATCAAAATTCAAAAAAGTTCTGAATTTGGTAACCGTTGTTTTCGAGATTAGTTATATCTGATAAAGGTTCTGAATTTCATCTTACCGAGATTCGTGTTGTCCAAGATTCATCTTACCGAGTTTGGTACTGTCCGAGATTTCAATTTCGAATTTCAAACATAGAATATCTGACACGTGTCATACTAGTCAAGTATTGAAGCTTTTGAATGATCACAAATATAAATCTTTTTTGTCTACAAAGATCCAATCTTTGAGTCACAAGATATGTCGACGTCTAATACACATCAACAATCTCTTGCGGATGTCGGTTCTAAGATTAGATCTTCGATGCTTGAACGAGGTAGTTATATACCATGGGCAAGTCATTTTAGAAGATACATCAATCGAAAAAGAGAAAATAAAAAGTGGCTTAACAAGGCAATTGATGAAGGTACATATGAGTTTAGAACTTTCACTCCTTCTGAAACTGAAGAACCAAGGATGCAAACAGAAGAGGATTTAAGAGGAGATGATTTGAAACACTATGAAGATGAGATTGAAGCAATGAATTTAATTTTAATCTCTATCCCAAATGACATATATAACTTTGTGGATGCTTGTACAATTGCACAAGCCATGTGGCAAAGAGTTGAACGTTTAATGTGAGGAACTGTGCAAAACAAATTAGATAGGGAAACACGATTCAATAATGAGTTCGATTAATTCATGGCTGAACTAGGAGAAGCACTTGGGTCAGTCTATAATCGTTTTGCTCAGCTAATGAATGATCTGGAAAGAAATGGCATCAAATTCCCAAAAGTCACTGTTAACACAAAGTTCCTAAATTGTTTACAACCTGAATGGCTGAAGTATGTCACTCAAGTTCGTCTTGCAAAAAGATTGACAGAGGATACTTATGATGATTTGTTTGATTATCTTAAATAATTTAAGAAACTGGTAAACGCATCTAGTGCAAAGAAGATGGAGAAATCACACGATCCTCTTGCATAGGTAGCACATACGGGTTCCTCTTCCAGAACTACATCACCATACTATGTCACACATCATTCTTCAGTGATTGATTATGATGATGACTATCGAGGAGATGTAGTTCAAAACAATTCTGAAGATCCACTTACCTCTGCAATGATTTTACTTGATCGTGCCATCACTCAACGTTTCTCTAATCCAACAAACAATCGTCTTCGTACTTCTTCCAACACCAAAAATCAAGCAATTGTTCAAGGTGACAGAGTAAACATTCAAAGCAGAAATTCTGGTAATGATGGCAGAAATACAAGACGTTCATATGTTCAAGAGGAAATGATTGAGGGTAACAATGTTTAGAATGATGCTAGTAACATACATAGAATTCTTTGAACTACGTCTTCAAGAACTACTACAAATGTTCAATGCTATAACTGTAGTGAGAAAGGTCATTATGCTCGTAATTGTCTAAAGCCAAGAGTTCGGGATTCAAAGTACTTCATGGAATAGATGTTGCTAGCCAAACAAGATGAAGCAGGAGTAATTCTTACAGATGAACAGAATAATTTTCTTTTTGCTGATGCTTCTCGGATGGAAGAAATTGAGGAATTAAGTGCGAATATATGCTTGATGGCCAGAATTCAACCAACAAACTTTGATTTTGATCCAGGGCCAAGCTATGATTATGCATTTCTCAGTGAGGTACAAATACTATCCACCAATTATGTGAATCCATTATTTGCTAAAAATAAACGAGAGCAAAAGTATCAGAAGCAACCTAAAATTATTAACAACACAATTGGTGATGATCAAATTGATAGCAATATTATATTTGATGAACCAAATGAAGATGCTAATAGTGGCAGTGTTGAATACGATAACAATATTCAAGAATCATATAAGTTAGAGCAATTAGCTAAAAATGCGTTTAAGGAAGCTGAGAAACAATAAATAATTGCTAAAAAAGTTCAACAATAAAACACAATGTTGACTAAACAACTTGAGTCATATAAGGAAAAGGTTCGAGTTTTTTAAATGACCAAAGGAAATAATACTACTCTATTTTAACAAATATACTGAGGCTGATCGGAAAGCAAGACGATTTGAAAAGGAGTCACAATCTCAATTTATTCATGATCGAGACATTATTCGAGATTTAGAACAACAACGTGATAAATTAGAGTTGTATGTTGTTGAGTTAAAAAGAAAAAAACTGTGGAACTTCAAAAGACACAATCAATTTTAAAACGCAAAATGAGTTAAAACGAAGATAAATACCATGACACTGTTCTAGATCTTGAAGCAAGAGCTAAAAAGAATGCAGATGCAGTGTTAAAAATTGGTAACTCCTTACAAGGAATGTTTATGCTTGGACCAAAACCAATGTCATTCTATGATTCAAATTCAAAACATGGTTTGGGGTACGCAAATCTTTATACTCTTAAGAAAGTAATTTTTCAGAATCCAAAATTATATGATGTGTCTTGCTTTGATGATTCGAAAATTCATGTAAAAATTAGAGATACTAAGGACATTCTTGATGATGCAACAAAGAGTCAAATAAAAATGAAAAACAAATTAAAAGATCCAATTGCTATTGAGAAAAAATAAAATGTTTGTACAATTGATTGCAAAAAGTTAAATGCTCTTTATGAAGATTTTGTTTCACAAAAAGAATTTTCTGCTGAACAAAAATATTTCTCATCAACTTTTATATCTTCTGAAAATCCTTCATATGCAAGTTCATCATCTTCACCTTCTGAGACAAAACCAACTATGGCACCAATGCCTAGTGCAAATCCAATGCAATTGGATTTGAATAAAATGGAAAATGATTTTAAAAGATTGTTTGCATATTACATCCAATAAGCCCGAAAAAGCTTAAAATAAGCTTCGAAGTGCTTATTAAAATAAAAAGGAGAAAAAAAGGGTAAGTATTATATTTTGCAAAACACTACCGGATGAGCTATTGTAGCATACCGGTAGTGAGTGTGTTATAAACATTGGTCGATGGGGTTGAGGTCCCAAGTTTGAGCCTTGCTCAGTTGGGGCTTCCCCTTATCCCAACGTTTTTGTTTTTAATTTTTTTACAACTTTTTAGATTAGCTGAAATAAGCAATTAAAAAAGACAAAAATTTTATAACTAACAAATAAGCACGAAATAAGCTGAAAAAGCTTGACAGAAATGCTTAATTTACTCTAAGTAAAAAAAAACTACCTGTTTGCATTTTTTTTAACAAATAAGCAAATGAAAATGGAAAATAAGCTAAAGCAAGCAATAAGCTATACCTAAAAAGCAAAAGAGATCAAAAATAAGCAATGACAATAAGCTAAATAGACAGAAAAGCTAGAAATGGTTAAAACACTTAAAATTTTACACTAAGAAGCAAATAAGCTCAAATAAGCTTGAGACAAAACCAAATAAGCTAGAACAGGCTTAAACTAACCTAATAAGCTATACTAAACCTAAATAAGCTAATGCAATAAGCAAATAAGCTATAATAAGCAAAATGGCTATTGGCCAAAAACTGTCAATCAAAAAGCCAAAGAGGACTCTTTGGGCTTAATTTTTAAGCCCTTAGAGTGAATCTTTTGGCTTAAGGCTTATAAGAGCTTATAGAGTGGCTTATAGGGTATCTAAAAATGCAAAGAAGTTAAAGTTTGAAACAAATATAAGCATAGAAAATGGCTTGTGAAATTGGCTGTCTGCACCAGGGCAACTCTTTGGAAGGCCAAAGTGACAATGAGCAGGCTTGCAAATAAGCTTAAGAATGAGCTCTAAAATGAAAAGAAAGTTAAAACAGATTGAGACAAGCTCCTAGTGAGCTTGTGCACAAAATTTTAAGGTCTAAAAACAAGTTAAACAATCTGATAATTGGGATTGAAAAATGGTCACTCTTAAGCTAAAAGACTATATATAAAAATTTTGACAGACTTAAATGAAACACAAGAACACTAAAAGGAAGTTTTGCTACTGCATTTGGACACTTAAAAAGACACAAAAATGACTCTTAAAGGATGGTTTAAAAAGAATTAATCAATAAGACTTATGAAACTGTTTTGTCATAACAGTTTCTAAGATATTTTTAGAAAAACTTAAAAACAAGTCAAGATTTAAAAACTTTAAAAACGATTAAAAATCAAGTAAACATGATTGTTAAAGAAAGAAATGGTGACCCAAAGGTTTTTTTTAACAAAACTTACCCACTTTTATATCTTGTGCCAAACACCCCTTTAGGATTGAAGTATCAAAATTTTAAACTGAAAGAGGGTCTTTTAAGCGGAGATTTCTAAAGACAGATAAACATATAAACATATTAAGCATAAATAAGCAAACTTAAACAGAAAATAAGCACTAAAATAAGCACCAAAGAAATAAGCTGTTTGAGGCAAATAAAGGTAGTTTTGGTATAAAACTTAAACAGGAGGCATATAAGCAACAAATAAGGACACATAAGAATAAAACACATATAAATAAGCAAGATAAGCAAAAAAAACACAGGAATATAAGCAAATAAGTTGATGAACAGTAGAAATAAGCAAATATTGAAAAAAGGAAACTTACTTGATCCTCTGCTACTAAACAGGGATTCAAGGACCTTAATATGCTCTATCAGGACCTACCCAGCTTATAAATAAGCACTCTACTAAACCCATAAGCACCTCCATTATTTGCTTATCAATCCAAAACGGCTCAATATTGCCAAAAAAAATTCCTTTATCTAATGAAAACCTAAAAGCCTTAGACAAGTTTTAAGAAAGCTTATCCAAAAGAAACCATGAGTTATAAATGCTTAAAAGAGATTATGAAATGACTGTGAACTTAATAGAGACTTTAATTGAAAACGAATTTAAAATAAACAAATTGAATTTATTAAACTGTTAATAAGACATTACAAGTAATACAATAAGCTTATTAAAACTAAGTTAAGCAAAAAGTAAAAAAGCTAGATGCCCCAAAGGGCTTACAAAGTCCTATTTTATACTAAAAGACTAAGTCTCTTGTCCCTTTGATGTCTGTTTCTTTGCTTAGACAGAAACAAGTTGTGTTTTTTGTGTGAGGAGAAGTCAAGATGATCATAGCCCTAGAATTTCCTTGGCCCCAAAGTCTTCAAATCATAGCCATTGATTATTTGTTGTTTTCCTTGAGCCAATAACATTTTCTTGGATTGCCAACATGTCATTGAGGTTTTATGAGGTGCGGGAGAGGGTTTTGGCAGTATGTTGCAGGGTAGGGAGGTAGAAGACAAGGGAATAGTACCCTTTTGTCTTTGGCGGGAAAACAGGGGTGTACACTCTGTTTGTTTTTGTGACAGGGTAAATCTTTAGAAGATTGGCAACATTAGTCCCCCATGTTGTATGTAAGTATTGCAGTTTAAGTCCTTTGTGTGATAAAAGTTTAGGAAAGTTGGCAGAATCAGCCCTCCAAAGTTATATAAGGTATTACACAAACAGTCCTTTAAGGACTAACTGGGTTGGGAACAAAGGGTTATAAGGCCTAACGATTGTTAAGTGTGTTTGGGCTTGGTATATAGAGTATGGGCCGGTTGGTATAGAAAATGAATTTGGGCTTTAAGGTCTTCATAAAATATACTAATGGGCTTATCCGGCCCATTAGATGGGTACGGGTGGGCCCATTAATATTCTTTGGTTACGGCTTTAGGTTTGACCTTTGACTTTTTTGGGTTGACTTTGACTTTCTTGGACTTGGGTTTCGATTTGACTTTGTCTTTTCACGCTTTTCCATTCCGTGCTCGGTTTTGTCCATTTTTGGCTTGATTTTTTGTCCTTTTCTCGGATATCCGTTTCCTGCACAAAATAAATGAAAACATACAAATACAATGTATTTTTGGTACGTTTTTAGTCATTTAAGTCCGGTTTTAAAGGTCAAAGGTATGTGTATTTAAGCACATACCAAAATCCCCCATACTAAACTATTGCGTGTCCTCACGCAATGGCTATGAGTAAGGCTCTTTAGGAAACTAAGAATCTCGCCCCCTTTTTGTTTTTACCTTTAGTCCATCATCGAATTATAACATCGGAAAAGTAGCTAAGTGTTTGTCAAGGGGAAGTAAAGACTCATAAATTTTGAAAAGCCCCGTCTTTATCATATTTTTTTTTAAATATATACTCTTTTTCCTACACATATTTTTGTATTCTTCATTTTTCTCATTTTTTGTACTTTTCATATTAAGCAACTAACTAACTTATTTGACTTTCGTTATTTTATAACTTTTAGGGATCATAGAACAAGATGCATTTCGATCCGGAAATGCCCCAAAAAGGATAAATTCATCGTCCCCGACTTTTCACTTGCTCCAAACTAAGCTTAGAACGAAATCACCGTTAAATATAAGTTAAGATGCTAACACTACTCATATTTGCAACTTGTGAACTTTTCACTCCCGACAATTATTATATCTTAGGTGTATGTGCTAGTTTTGAATTTCAACCATGGATCAATATTTTGCAAAATTCTATGTTTCACGTTCCACCCAAGAATAATGAGTTTGAAGGCGAGATCATCCCATGTAGCGACTTTCGTCTCGGCACATCCCAACCTTGCGGTTAAGTGACCAGGCTTTTGACACCCCACAGAGACTAGTATCGGGACTCACGGACCTTCGGTTTCAAAAACTCTTAGGTTTCCCGTATATACATAGCTTATTTAGAAAATCTTAAAATAAAATAGTCTTAGTTCAAAAGCATATTTGAATTTAACAAAAAGAGATCTTACATTTATTAATTCACACTTAATATTTAACCATAACATTGATGCAATTGTAACCCTCGACTTTTTAGAAGGCTGCAACATCGGTTGTGAGCCGGCAAGATGCAGCAAACTTTTATCAGTCTCGATGGTATTTTTACTTGGGCTTTCTTTAGAAAGGCTGTAAACATCGGTTGTGAGCCGACAAGATACATCAAACTTTTATCAGCCCACAGTTTATATTTATTATATTTTTTATTATTTTATCATTTTTTATCATTTTTTTTCATGATATAGAGAAGACTTCTTTTTGAAAAATTCAAGTATAAATTTGAACTAAGACTAAAATTTTTGCTATTAACTACATAAAAATTATTGATTTAAGTTTAATCTCCAAAAATAGCACGTATATTAATCCGGTTAGAAGCTTATGGGAGAAAAAGCCACAAATTACACACATGAGCTCTTAAGATTTCCAAATAATCCTTGTTTAGCATCCCACTCATAATTAACACTATCATTTTTCGTTCTTCGTGAAGATTTGCGAACGCTTAGTCTAAATGTTAAGGAACAAGCTAGAGCTCAACACGCTCGATCGGGTCAAAATTTATTCTTATTCTACCTAGCAGGAAAGTCAAAACTGTGACAAAACACTTATTTTATTTTTGAAAATTTTTAAATTTTTTATTTTTTTGAAATTTTGGTGGTAAAAACAGGATTACGTGAAAACAACGGCTACAGACACAATCAAATCGAAACCCCCCCCCCCCCCATACTAGAATTAAACATTATCCTCAATGTTTTACGAAGGGTTTCTACGCAAATCCTAAGCCGTTTATTAAGTATGCTTAAAGATAAACGTTAATCGATTAGATTAGGATATCGAAATTCCCAAATGAAGCTGAGGATTTGAAGTTCAAAAACCGGGAGCACGAGAGGCTTCAAAAATCCGAGACAATCATGGACAATCACAAAAACACAAGCAAACGAGAAAGGAAAAAGGCAAGCTTCTCACAACAAAAACACTTATTCATTACTACATAATATAACTACGGATAAGCATGGGGTGCCTCCCACGAAGCGCTTGTTTAGGGTCACTAAGCTTGACCCAATCCCCGTATTCATTTGTCCTTGGGGAAGGTTTGGGATCAGGGACAAACCATTTTGGTATGTCTCCTCCAAGTATGCTTAATTAGATGACCGTTCACTTGAAGTTTGGCTTGGGTTTTGAAGATAACTCACGGTGCCATATGGAGAAAAAACATGGGCAATGGTGGAATGGTCCTACCAAGGGATTGCGCTTGCCCAGAAAATACTTCCAATCTAGAAGTAAAGAGGAGGACTTGTATCACGACGTTAAAAACGCGGTTTTTGATCTTGGGTCATAGATCCATCTTAGTTTTTTCCTTATAATAAAGATTTTTCATAGGCACATGTTACAGGAAGTTCAATTTTAGTTCATTGTGTGAACTTTGGCCGGTGTTCACCGCGGTCAAAAGGTCAATGTTAGAAGCTTCAAGGGCCCAGTAGGCTTTCTGTTGCTCGAGCTCGATCGGTAGCATGACATGCCTTTCGTAACGAGCTTGTAAGGAGTACACTCGATGGGTGTTTTGTAAGCTGTACGGAAGGCCCAGAGAGCGTTATCTAATTTGTCTGACCAAGAGGCACGATTCTCGCCCACTGTCCTTTCAAGAATTCTTTTTTTCTTTTATGTTTTAAAGCCACGATTGGATACTTCAACTTGCCCACTTGTTTGTGGGTGATACGCGGTGGAGAGACGATGAGTGACTCCGTATTTAAGCATGACCTTTGCAAACTGGTCATTGCAAAAATGTGTTCCGCGATCACTTATGATAGCACGAGGGGCACCGAATCGGGCGAAGAGAGATTTAAGAAATTTGCAAACAACTCGGGCGTCATTTGTGGGGAGCGCTTTTGCTTCAACCCATTTTGACAAGTAGTCGACCGCCACGAGTATATATTTGTTCCCTCGTGAAGACGGGAACGGCCCCATGAAATCAATGCCCCAAACGTCAAAGATTTCACAAACTTGGATGGAATTTTGAGGCATCTCATCCCTTTGTGAAATTTTTCCCTAACGTTGGCACGAGTCGCAATTTTTAACCAACTCGTGTGCATCTTTGTAAATAGTGGGCCAAAAGAAACCGGCATCAAAGACCTTTTTGGCGGTGAGATTTGCACCATGATGTCCCCCGGTGGGTCCATTGTGGCAAGCTTCGAGGATGTCGAGAGCTTCTTTGCCGTGCACACACCGCCGGATCACTTGATCCGCACATATTTTGAACAAGAAGGGGTCGTCCCAAAAGTAATGTTTAACATCCTTGAAAAACTTGTTTTTCTGCTGGGACGACATCCCTTTAACAATGAATTTCCCCGCGTGGTAATTTGCATAATCGGCAAACCACGGGGTACTTGAGTCACCAACGATAAGTACCATATGGGGAGGTGTCTCGAGAGGAAACTTTTCATTTACTTCCTTTGGGTCGAGCACATTTTCATAAGGATTTTCTAATCGGGAAAGATGATCTGCCGTGAGGTTCTCGGCTCCTTTTGTGTCAATTACGTTGAAATCGAACTCTTGAAGGAGGAGAACCCACCGGAGCAATCTCGCCTTGGAATCTTTTTTAGCAAAGAGATATTTTAGGGCGGAGTGATCCGTATACACAATGCTTTTGTTCAAGATGAGGTAAGACCGGAATTTTTCGAAGGCATACACCACGGCTAACATTTCTTTCTCCGTTGTGGTGTAATGCGATTCTGCCTCGTTCATTGTTTTGCTAGCATAGTGTATAGGCTTAAAGTGTTTCTCATGACGTTGCCCCAAGACCGCACCTATGGCAAAGTCGCTTGCATCGCACATAAGTTCAAAGGGCAAGTCCCAGTCTGGGGCAATCAAGATTGGAGCTTCAGTAAGTTTTTTCTTTAATGTATTAAAAGCTTGAATACATTCATTGGAGAAGATGAACGGAGTATTTTTCTCAAGGAGATGAGTCATCGGTCGGGAAATTTTGGAAAAATCCTTAATGATTTTTTTTTTTTCTTTTTTTTTTTTTTTTTTTTTTAAACCGTCGCAGAAACCAGCATGGAACGAGAAAATTTCGAACACCTTAACTGGTGGGGGTGGGTTGGGAAAGAGGTAATTTAGCAATCACATCGACTTTGGCTTTATCGACCTCAATCCCGTTCTTTGAAATCTTATGGCCAAGGACGATGCCTTCCTTGACCATGAAATGACTTTTCTCCCAATTTAGACAAAGATTGGTGTCTTCGCACCTTTTGAGCATCTTGTCCAAGCGAGAGAGGCAATTTTCAAATGAATTTCCAAAGACCGAAAAGTCGTCCATGAAGACTTCCATTGTCTTTTCAATCATATCATGAAAGATAGCCATCATACACCTCTGGAACATGCATGGTGCATTGTATACGCCGAAAGGCATGCGACGATAGGCGAATGTTCCGTAAGGACACGTGAATGTTGTCTTTTCTTGATCTTTAGGATCGATGGGAATTTGAAAGTAACCCGAGAAACCATCGAGAAAACAATAGTAATCGTTTCCCGCTAATCTCTCGAGCATTTGATCCATAAAGGGAAGTGGAAAATGGTCCTTATGGGTGGCTTCATTTAACTTACGGTAGTCAATGCACACACGCCACCCCGTAACCAATCGAGTCGGGATCAATTCATTTTCATCATTTGCGACAACGGTAAAACCACCCTTTTTCGGTACGCAATGTACGGGGCTTACCCAAGGACTATCCGAGATCGGGTAAATTAATCCGGCGTCAAGAAGTTTTTCAACCTCCTTTTTGATGACATCGTGGATCTTTGGATTCACCCGTCTTTGGTGTTGGACCGCCGGTTTGTAGTCCTCTTCCATAAGAATCTTGTGAGTACAAAATTTCGGGTTAATACCCTTTATGTCGGAGAGTTTCCAAGCGATGGCTCGCTTGCGTGACTTCAAAACCTTTATGAGAGCGGCTTTTTCCTCGACACTCAAGTCTTTAGCAATTATGACGGGCAACTTGTCGTCACCCTCCAAAAATGCGTATTCGAGATGAGGAGGTAAGTCCTTGAGTTCGACTTCGGGAGGTTCATCAATTGAAGATTTATCAGTTTTAGCTTCACAAACTTTAAGTTCTTTTCGAATTTCTAGCAAATAATTTCCTTGGTTGGGAGGGGGTGGTGAAGGATCACTATTAAGAATTGCTTCAAGAAGAAGAATATCCCCCTCCGAGTCATAGTAAGAGTCATCAACTTCCGGTGAAGTTGGATCATCTTCAAGAGCGAGGAAAGCATCGGCTTCCTCAAGAAGAAGAAAATCACTATCCCCGAAGGGAGTGAGAGTCGGAGAAAAGGTAGAAACGATCGAGTCACAATAAGGAGTGAGATTGCCACTCGAGATCACATCGGAGAAACCGAGAACTTCTTGAGAATACTCCTTATAAGCCATTTCAATGACGTCGATTCGGTTCGCCGTCATATCATCGTAATTAGCCGAGTATCTCGAAGTTTGATCAAGATTGAATGTTACGGCTTCTTTTCCAACACGAAGTGTTAGTTCTCCTTTGTAAACATCAATCAAGGCACATCCGGTCTTTAAGAAGGATCTCCTAAGAATTAGGGGCGATCGAGGATCTGCATCAAGTTAACAGACTACGAAGTCGGCCAGAATTGGAACTTTCTTACTTTTTACGTAGCATCTTCAGGCGAATTCCGATCGGTTGAGAAATCGTTCGGTCCACAAGTTCGAGAGTCATACAAGTAGGAGTGAGTTTCGAAAGAGAAAGTCTTTTCCACACGGATAATGGCATGAGATTTATGCTAGCGCCAAGATCGGCCAAGGCTAAGCACTCATCCATTCCGAGAAAATCACACGGTATGAGGAATTTGCCGGGGTCTCCAAGTTTTTCGGGTAACTTGTTGAGGATGACCGCCGAGCAATGCTCATTCAAAGGAGTTCTAGCCATTTCACTTAATTTTTCTTTGTTTCCAATCAAGGCTTTAAGAGTCGAGGCAAATTTAGGCATAAGAATCAAAGCATCCGTTAAGCTAATTTCGAAACTCAAATCTTTAAAGATTTCATAGAATTTCTCAATTTGGTCGTTAGCTTTTTCACGGCGCCTTTCATCATTACGTCTTGAAGGATATGGAATTGTTGGTTTCAAGTTAGGCATCGGAGCACTAACGGGAGTAACAACTGGCTCAGAATTTGGTACTTGAGGTTGAACTTGGACAACCAGAGGTTGGACGTCTTTGGTACTTCCATTATTAGTAGGAGGCACCGTGTCCTTTGTCACCTCGGTTTCACGTTCCACTACTTTAGGAGGAGAAGAAGAAGTAGTAGGAATCGTGGGTCCTTGATAAGCAACACCGCTTCGGGTGGTAATACCCTTCAAATCTACCTTCGGGTTAGTAATGGTATTACTAGGGAGTGTCCCTGAACCTGAAGTAGAAGCGGTATTGGAATTCACGAATTTGGAAAGCATGTCCAATAAATTGGTCATTTGATTTTGCAAGTTTTGATTTTGGTTTTGCATATTTCTCATCACTGAATCATTAGCTTTGACATAGTTTTGAAAATCATCCTTCGACACACCTTGTGTTTGCGGAGCCGGAGCTTTGTAAGGTGGAACTTGGTAAACCGGTGGTTGATTAATCGGTGGTCGATAAATTTGGCTTTGGTTGTAATTATTCCCCCGGTTTTGGTTGTAACGGTTTTGGTTATTTCCTTAGTTTTGTTGAACGGGAGGAAAACCGGGAGGTCGAATTTGATTAGCAATCGGGGCTCGGTAACCGGTATTTCCTTGATTGAAATTAGCTGCGGCGGCTTGGGAAATGTACTCTTGAATATTGTCACGATAAACGTTGCCATCGGTGGCGGGACAATTTTGGTAAGAATGAGCACCACCGCAAGTAACACAACTTTCCTCGACCGCTTTTACGGGAGCGGGAGCTTGGGTTTGGTTTTTCTTATCGAGAAGTAAGGCTTTCACCATATCTTTAAGTTCGGCAACATCGGGAGAAATACCGGGGGTAGAATTGCTCGCACTCACTTTGGCAACAACCGGTTTGTTACGTGAATTACGAACTTTGGATTTGCTCTCGATGATTCTTAGGCAATCACGGGGCATTTTATCCAAAAAGTTACCACCCGCGGCGGAATTCAACGAATCTTGATCATTAGAGTTCAAAGCATTATAGAAAGTATCGAGTTGATGTAATTCCGAAAATCCATGATGTGGGCATGCCCGAAGAAGATCATTGAATCGGTCCCATGCCTCGTAAAAAGTTTCATCAAATCGTTGTTGAAATCTCGTGATTTCATTTCGAAGATTTGTTGTTTTCCGCTTGTTGTTTTAGATGAGTAGAAGGAATGGAAGGGGATTAATTTGTTGATGATTTTGATACAAAGATCACCCATGTAAAATCGTTCGAGTGGGTTCTTTTTCAAGCCAATTCCGGGCTGGGCCGGGCAGGCACCCAGGGCACCCTGGTGGGAAAATAGGATCAGCCGCATAAGCTTACCGACGTATCGGGGAAGTTCGGGAACTTCATCGATAGAAGTGATCTTGCTTGAATAATGAATGTGAGCATGAGGGTACTTCTTTGTCATTGTCCAAAAATTTGTTTATTTTTGAATCAGAGAGTAAGCATAACCATGCTTAAGCTCAAAGTTGTCCGCGGTGATCTCGGGAACAACGATGGCATCCTCGTAACCCTCGGTGGGTGCTTCGAGCAATTGAGCCATAGTACGATTATCGGCCATCGTAACTACGGGAGGAGCTTGATTTTCAATAGGTTCCACAAGATTGAATGGTTCAACAAAAGTCGGTAGGCCTTGTTGTTGTTGACTGGTTAGGATTCGGGATGAGAACGAGTTGTGCGCATGCAGCTATATATAAAAAAGCAAATTTGACCAAAATTTTTTTATTGTTTTTTTAATTATTTTTTGTTTTATAACAATGTATTCACAATTTATTTTAAATAACGGACCATGAGATAAGACACTTAAACTAATAATCAAATCGCCTTCTCGGGTACTCTTTAAGAGAAAAACGCACATAGGATGCGGAGGAGTAGGAAAGCGTGAAGCTATTAAAAACCTTTCTCCTTTAGGGTCGTAGTTCCTAGGAACAACCCGCCTTATACCCCTCTTAGAGTTTGTTTAACTTTCAAAGGTGAACCGTACCTCACGAGAGACACAAAAGGTAAGTTTTTGAATTCTATGGTCGGGAACTTATTATTGGATAATACTTCAATTGAAAGTATTATATTAATGGTGAATTTTATTTCTTTTTATGGATAAAAAAATTTTTGATTTTTTTATATTATATATATACTAATAATAAAAGAAAAAATCTTTTTGTATTTTTTTTCAAGAAAATAAGCAAAATAACTTCACACGGAAGGATCTTCAAACACAAATTGTCAAACGCAACAACAATCGTATACGATCCTCCCCGGCAACGGCGCCAAAATTTGATTAGGATTGATGCTAACCCTTTTTAAATATATGTATAAATAATAAATATAAATATATATAATAAGGATAATCAAAAATCTCTCAATGTAGTAAATCCGGAAGTATGATTCCCGGATCGTTATCCCCAACGAGGAATGCAATTAAAAGTCGAGAGTCGTTTTGATAATCGATGCTTGAATGGAACAAGATTTAATTGGTTTTTCTAAAACTAAGGGAAAAATGAAATTGCAAACATTAAAAACAAATTAAGTCAAACTATTTTAAACCTAATAAACGCAAAACCGGGGATCCTAAAAAAACGCTGTCTAAAAATAGCTAATGGAAATATTAACCTTCTAAACCTTCAAAATTGACAAAAAAATTTCAAAAAAGATTTATATTTTTTTACTTTTTTATAATTTTTTACGAATTAAAAACCTATTTAATCAATTAAAATTCTAGAAAATAACAAATTAGTTTCTAAAATTTCCAAAAAATGATTTTCTACTTTAGAAAAGTCTAAAATGTGATAAAACTCAGAAAAATTATTTTTCATACTTTTTATAATTAAAAACTAATTTTAAAATTTAAATTAAAAAGCTAAAAATGAAATTTAAAATCTAAAAATGATAAAAATGATTTTAAAATTTGTAAACCTAAAACTATTTATTCTTAATCTAAAAACAATTTTTTTGTATTTTTCTGATTAATTAAACTATTTTTAAATGATTTTCTAAAATTTTACTCTTCGAAAAATGAATAAAATAACAAATAAAGTTGGAAAAATATGAAAAATTGCAGGAAAGTCCAAAAAGTTGTAAAGATCTAGAAAAAAATAAGCTAGGTTAAGCCAGCTTATCGAATAAGCTAAGAAAAAGCAAAAATAAGCTGCGAAGAGCTTATAACAAAAAGAAGTGAAAACGTATATAAATATATAGATATTGCAAAGTTAAATGGAAAAGACCCAAGGGCGCTAGTGGTACTGTGTGTTGTGTGTAAAAATGTTGGGTAGATGTTGGTTGAGGTCAGGGGTTCGAGCCCTGCTCACCCCTGACTTCCCAACTTCCCCAATGTTTTTTAAAAGCCATTTTAACAACTTTTTAAAGGACTTAAAAATAAGCAACTTTTACAAAACCACTTTTTTATAAGCCAAAAATAAGCACAAAATTAAGCTAAAAAGGTGACAGAATAAGCTATATTATACTAAGACTTAAATGGCTAATTGTTTTGGCTTTTTGATCTAAATAAGCAAATGTAACTATAGGAATAGCTAAAGTAGAAAACTTAATAGACTATTAAGCATTTTTTGAACAAATTAAGCAAACTACAATAAGCTAGAATGAAGTTTATTACAAAAGCTGTAAAACTTAAGGTTTTTAAATAAAATGAATAATTGCTCAATAAGCTTAAACTAAAGGAAATAAAGCTCTAAAGTGGGCTCTTAAACTACCTCAGTAAGCTTAAAAATTACTTAAATTAAGCAATGCAAATAACCTTAATAAGCCTAAATAAGCAAATTAGCTTTTTGGCCAAAACTGATAAGCAAACAGCCAAAAGCTATTTTCTAGCCTTATATTTAAGCTAGGAATGGAAACTTTGGCTTAGGCTTATTACACTAAAAGCAATGGCAAAAAGCTACTATAAGGCAATGTTAGCAGTTTTAATACACTACAAAACTATATATAGCGAATATTAACCTTTAAGAGCAATTAAGGAAATTCCCTAAGGAAAATTCACTCTTACAATTTTTATAAATATAATATTTAATTCGTTTATTTAACCGGATTAATATGAATCACCGGGTCGTTTCTCCAAATGACTAGTTGAAATTGAAACCTCGTTTAAGCTTGGATTTTGTTTGAATAAGAAAATGATGGATTTTGATATCTGATGACTACTAAATAAATAAGTCTATAACAATTAATTGAACAATTAATGGCAATTTACATTTAACAAATACAAATAAAACACGACGTTTAAGCAAATAGTCGAAAATTAAACCCTAAGATTGCATATAAACTAATTTTTACACCTACATTTGGATAAAAAGAAATTTTAAGAAAATAAAAATTATTTTTTAGTTTATTAAAAAAACTATTTCAATTCTATTAAATCCTAAAAATAAAAAAAAAATAGATAAATTATTGAAATTATATATTTTCCTAAGTAAATTTAGTAAAAAGAAAATTTATGAAAAAGGATTATATTTTTGTCTTTTTTTTAGATAAAAGATATGATTTTCTAAAATTTTAAACAAATTAAATACTATAAAATTAATAAAACTATTAAATAAAAATCCTAAAAATTTTATAATATTACACTAAATAAAAAAAATGTGCAGAAATTTTATAAAAATAAAAGCCCTAATTTTTCACTTTTTATAAAAAACTTAATTAAACTAATTAAAAATTAAACCTAATTATTAATTAAAATTTATAAAAATAAAAGCCCTAATTTTTATTTTTTTATTAAACTTTAATTAAACTAATTAAAAATTTAACCTAATTATTAATTAAAATAGAAATTTTAACTAACTATACTAATAAAGGACTAACTATGCAAGTCCTTAAAGGACTAACAGTGCAAAACAAAGGACTAACGAAGAAAACAATTAAAACTTAAAAGTTACAAAAACTACCCTGAGGCCCAACCCGATTACACCCTAAGTCCATTAAGCATTTGAATTTTAAAAAGCTTAAAATGAAAAACTTAAAGAAGCAAAGTTGTAGAAAAAGCTGGAGAGAACAACTTTAACAAAAGCACTATGGTCTAAAACCCACTAATATGCTCTTAAACAGCTTATTATTAAGCTGTTTACAGAAACTAAGGGTTTCCCTTTGGTTAGACTAAATAAGCTGCAACAAGCTCAATTTAAGCTCAAATTTAAAAGTAAAAGAAGATCCTGAGAGCTTATGATATGCTTAATCTATAAATGAAAAGAAATTTGAGCTAAAACTAATAGAAGACAACTGAAAATGATGATAAAAGTAGCAAAGTCAGGAAATAAGGCAATAAGCTCAAAAACTTAATAAGCTCAATTGCTCAAAAAGCAAAGACAGCAAATGAGCTTTTGCAAACTTGACAAACAACTTATAGACTACTTATTTAAATGAGAAAAACAAACACTACCAGCTAGAAATCAAATTTGAAAGCTATCAACTATTAACTACTGTTTTTGGGTTTTTTGAACTTTTAATGACTTTTTAAAAACTAAAGAAACCTAAGAAATGAGTTACCAATTGAAAAATTAAACTTGATTTAAACTAAACTATATAAAATCTAAAAGCAAACTGAATTTTAAAACCTTAAGCCTAAGATTACTTAACTAAATCTAAACTTAAAAGTGACAGCAGTGGTAACTTTAGTTACCACTGCTGGTGCAAATGGCAAAGGCCAAATGATAAAATGCAGGATTCCCTAGTGGTAATCCTGCACTTAGACACTCAATTTGAGTGTGGCAAAACACAATACACACAAAAACAAGAGCTCAAAGAACTTAGATTCAAATTAAGCAATCAAAACTTAAGCTACAAAGTACCCTGGTGCTGAGATGATAAAATAAGCCATAACTTTTTATATTTTGAAAAAACTAACTCTAAAATCTCTATTCCTACTGATTATAAATGAAATCCAAGCTAACTCAAATAAAATGCACAAAACCTTTTGACTTTATGAGGTCAAATCAGCTAATGCCAAACACCCCTTTAAATTGACAGAATTTTGAAATAGCTTATGATTTTGAAAACTAATGCCTAACTCCTTAATACCAGATTACTACTAGCTTATATCAAGCTTAACAAACACATTTCAACAATTAATTAAGATAAATTATAAGATCTACACTATGCTACCATATTTTTTGCTTTTTATGACTTTTTTTTAAGACAAACTATGAAAAACTAAGATCTATTATGATTAGGCTAAAAACAGATTAAGATTAATGATTAATAAGCACAAGTAAAGAGAATTAAGCACTAATAAGATAGGAGAATAAGCAAATAAGCAGTATTACTCTAATAAGCAATTTAAGCTAAATAAGTAAGGAGACTGGAATTTAAAAGGTTAACTTACCTTTAAACTTCGCTAATAACAAAAGCTATGCTAAAATAACTAGCTACATGCGTCTAGATTATTCATGTGAATAGCTAGTGTAAATCCTTGGGAGCTCTTCCAAATTAAGCTCCCCTTCCATAAGCTTTCCACTTCTTAAACAAAGGTAATATATAGATTTTAAGCTGATTCTTAAATTTATAAGTAAAATTAGGTTCAGTTAAGCTCCATCAAGAGCTTAGAGACTCTTGAGAGCTGAGAAGAGCTTATTAAAGCTTATTGAGACAGATTGAGCTTTTGAGTAAAAGGCTTTGAGAGAATTTGAAAGGTAAACACAGGATTTATTTAACCAAAGACATTCATTTCATTACATAAAAGAAGATTACATAATTCAAAAGACAAATTACAATAAGCAATATTTAAGCTAACCTAAATTATTAAAAACTAGAAAAAGGAAAAATAAGGTAAAAAGAAGGTGTCCTGCGTGTGTGAGCTGAGGCCTTTTTATAGGCTGCCAAAGAAGCTTCTAGGTCTGCCTTCTTGCCCACGCTCCTCTTAATCACCACCTTTCATTTATCCAATCATTGGAGCTTAAATCTCATCCGTTTGATCAAATTGTGTGTGATAGAGGATTGCCAGCGTGTCATTCTTTGATGTGACATTGTGTTAGCTGTGTGAGTGAGTTTAGTGCAAAACCCACGTCCCTTATGTGCTTCTCCATTGATGACGTGGCTTGATCATGAGAGTGAGTTACTAAAACCATTTGATTAGACTAATTTGTCCCTGGTATCTTGTTAATGAGCTCTTAAATTGACCAATAAAGCCCTCAATTTCCATTTGCCCCTTGTTTTACCCTGGCTAGTGAAACGAAAGTGACGATGAACAGTAAAAAGGGCTTCGCGCCTTTTTACAACTGAAAACGGGTAACATATTTTTAAACTTTGGGTTAATTGCAATTTTGGTCCTTGTGTTTGGTTTTTCCCATTTGTAGTATAAATTAAGTTTGGAATGGTGCAAGATTGGTCCCTGTGGTTTATAAAAAGAGTGAATGGGCTATGGTTTTGGGCTTATGGATCCGGGTGAGGCCCATTTAGGCTTAGGGACCATTTATGGACTTTTCTGAAAGTTGAGGGGCTTAAATGGAATATTTTGGGTCTTGTTGACTTTTGTTGACCATGATTTGACCACTTTGACTGAGGGTTTGACTTTTCCTGGCTTTGCTTCCGGCTTTTGTTCACTCTTCCGTTCTCGTGTCCGTGCTTGCTTGTTTTTGATGGTTTTCTTGTGATTTTTGATATATCCGTTCCTGCACACACAAAACACAAATACAAGCATATTTTTGCCATTTTTGGTCTGTTTTGGGTTTATTTGGGCTATTTTAAGCATAAATGGATATGTGTATTTAACACTTATCACGGCTCAACATACCCACCTAGGTATGAGGATCAGACGTCCGATATCATATTAGAAAGGATAAATAGGATCAAGTCTGGTTTGTGAGTTTAAGGTATCTTAGGGTTTTACCATTATAAATGGTGAATTAATAATACATAACACCAACGAGGTTTTCATTGTCGAACACAAACAAGCCATTTTTTTTCTTCTTTTTTTTATTTATGAAGTAATGGCTTAGTTGGTGGAGAATGACTTTTTGTCTTTAGCCTTGGGTGGTTATTTTGTCTCTCTTGTGTAAAAGGACAACCACCAACTAATTTCTTTGTAAGTTTTCCTTTATATTTTTATTTCTTTGAAAATGCTCATTTATTATGCTGATATAAATGTCAATGTAACAACATATTTTTATTTCTTTGAGTGCATTACTTCTGCTGTGCGTCTCAAGTTACTCTCGTGTAAGTTCAAGAAGTCCAAGGATGGGGTGAAGCTGGCTCGGCTTTGGGAGCTTCCTGAGGCTGTTTTTGCTTAAGTAGTATGTCGTTTGATTTTTGTTTATGCACCTTTAGGTGGTTTTTCCCTATTGGTGTCATTGGTTATGTAATAGTAAGTTAGTATCGTATGGCATGTCATATGATTTAGTGGCTGTTCAAGCTTGTGCTTGAGGTTAATGTGACATTCAGTCACATTCCATTGTACTTAATGGCTTTTTTGGGTGTTAATATATTTTGCCGGGGTGAGTCCCTTTTACCAAAAAAAAAAAAAAAAAAACTAGAAACACCCAAGTACAAGTTAGTAATACTGAACTTCTGATATTGCGGATATAAATTATCGATAAGAGTCAGTACATTTTTACGAGTAGTTACACAAAAAAAAATGCACATATTTAGCACAGCTGGCCCTTGTTCTCCTCATACATTCCACAAGCTACATCTCCTGCGGACTATTAGCAGCCAAATTATGGCCGCAAAGAAAATATGAACCTGAAACCAATAGACAAATAGAATGCTTTTGCATAACATAAAATAGTTGTTCAATTCTGGTTTTCGTCAAGTGGCGAAGAATCAGACTGCTTCTGTCTCTTGGGTTCTGGTTCACCTAAATGCAGACCAACAGAAAGTTCTTCGGCCTCACGTTTAAATGGCGAAAGACTCGTTAGATTTGCAGTTTCATATTTTTCAGTTTGATAAACTGGAGATCTTACAGAAAAGCTTTCTATAAATTGATGTTCCACGCTAGGAGTTGCTTCTGTGCCACTCTCAATGTGGAAATCCTCGTTCATGAATTCTCCTTTTGGAGCTTCCTCAAGATTTATACCGAGTGGCTCATAGTTTTCTTCTGTCTTTTCTTTTGAAAGAGATGATTCTCCAATAGTCGAATCAATGCCTGCGGCTGAAGCGTTTCTTTGATCTTGCAGTGCATCTGAATTTGGAAATAAGAAGTTAATAATAGAGCAATAAATGATGAACATATCACTATCAACTTCTCTAAGCCAAAACATCAATAAGTTTTTATAATTATAGTAATTAACATAAAAAGTGACTGAGAAAAGGTGACACGTCTAATGATACGAGGTAAAACTCATAAGAGTCCCTCATATTAGCTGAAAGAAGAGGTAAAAAGTAGTTTTTTTAATAATCAATTTGGTTGCAGCGAGTATGAAGATGATAATCAGATGCAGATTCTCTTTATTTAGAAACAAAAATTAATTATTGTGATTCCATGTCTTAGTTATCAGATATATAGATTCATAACCCAAATCTTAACACCCCCAAGTCCAAACACCCCCCAGTCCAAAACCACTGAAGCATGAACTGACCCAGATAATATTTAAGCTGTAAATTTAATTCAGATTTTATGACAGTGCTATTCCGCTCCGATCT
The DNA here is from genome assembly GCA_026074375.1 of Tanacetum coccineum. Taxonomy (NCBI): domain Eukaryota; kingdom Viridiplantae; phylum Streptophyta; class Magnoliopsida; order Asterales; family Asteraceae; genus Tanacetum; species Tanacetum coccineum. The sequence continues at coordinate 22,791 of BQNB010010293.1, forward strand.
AAAACTTACTAATCAACCGATTTAATACTTGGGTTTTGGGTGTTGCACCAATCTTGTAAGATATTCATTCAAAATCACCAAAATATAATTAAAACTTATTTCTAACTAGATATAACGCATAGCTTGTATGCTACTGCTTAAGCCTTAAGGATCCGCTTATTAGTTCAAATCGATTTAGTGCTTGAATCATTCAACGATCAAAATGGGTACAAACCTTGAAGACTTTGGTTGGTCGTGATGAGATCAAGCTCCAAAAGATCCAGAAGACGTCCAAGATCAACTCCACTAGTCCAATTCTCAGGAGACTGACCAACTTTCAGTTTTAAACGTCCTCTATTGGCGGTACCACCCCAAATGATACCAATGGGCCTTGGTTTTTCCCCACCTTGTCCCGTTAAAAGAATGAGACTACCACTATCACCTTCAAGATCAAACGTTTCTTGATTCTCACCAACAACCAAGAAATCAGTGTAATAACATATTCCTTTTTCATCGTTGTATTCCAAAGAATATGCCATTATGGTCCCTGTAGTTAACCCAGAACTTCTCCCAACTTTAGTCACTTGTCTACCAATTACAGTGTTGATTGGGGACTGTAAATCTATGACTTTAACATCACCAATCTCACCAATACCTTTAACAGATGTGGTCACGTTTGATAGATTTAAGTCTTCTGCGAACGCAATGAAAGCCCCATCTGCTCTAACAAATGTTTCTGCAGCATGAAGATGTGATAGGATCAAACATAAGAAAGAAAAACAGTCGAAGATACCCAACAATTAAAGGTTGAGAAAATACTTGGGCTAGTTCTAGTATTGTCGAAATTCACAAGGAGCTACCACATCTAGCGATCAATTTCACACTTTCACTAGTGAATATGAAAACTTTAAAAGAGAGGAGAAAAGAAAATAGCAAAAAACAAATATAGTGAGAAAGGGAGCGGAATGGCATTTACAGGTGCGAAAGATGATCAATTTGACGAGATGATGGTGTTTGATACACTCAGCATTCTTACTTAAGATATTTGCATTTGACTAACTTGCATCAACTAATGACCCATGATCCTGGAACCTGACCACTACAGCTAAAATCTATCAGATTCAGACAGAAGCTTAAAATAGGAGAATTTAATCACAAAAGCTTTTTACTCGCAAACAAGTAGCTGTACCAAACCGCAAAAGTACTGACATGGCGGTGACATGATACTTTGGTGGATCAAAGAGGTACAAATTAGTGTGCACAATAACAGATCGGAAAAACTCTTTGCAAGAACTACTGATTAGCTTTGCGGTAATTCCAACTGCAAGTGTCTCAGCTGAACGAGGCAGAGGGCAGGCACAGGTGTCTAAATCATCATGTATAGGGGCATGGACATATATTCACAAAAAGATATCCATGTAGTTGGAGTGAAAGTGTGCTTGCAACTGTTAGATGTATTCCACAGTCGCATCTGTGACTCCTTACCTATTACAAAATCTCAGGCAAGTGTTGATAATTCTTTAAGTTGAGAGCACTTTCACAAACATGAAGTGGGATAAACTATAAAAAACCAAAAAGTAAACTTATATGATTTCGCCCATACTCAATCATATTTATTCACTTCATGACACACGACTGGAGCAAAACACAGAGTACAAAACTGCAGTTTGAGAGGTTTATAATATTACATAATAGTTCTAAGAGAAAAGTCCCTGTAAAAATACTGAAATTGGACAGCTAAGACACCGCATGATCAAAGATATAACCCATTTCATGTCGGTTACAACTAAAAGGGAAAAACTATAAACAAAATGAAAGATTGAAATTTGGGAGAAACTGAAGTTTGAAGCCTCAGATGGTGGATTAAAGTTATGGTCGTTTGATGATGGATCGTTTTCCCATGAGTTCCCCACATCCTATTGCTCCATATACAACTTGCCCAAATGACCCATTTGTTCCTCATCACTTCATTTCAGTTTTTCCTAATTAATTTTTGTCCATGTTACAGTGTACACCTATTTGGTAACACCGAGTGTTAGCACTATATTTGTTGCTACTTCATTTGTTGGGTTCAGTTTCTTCGAGCAAACCCTACCCGCATCTATATATGTTTTTTAGGAGACCCCCACACTTCAACAAACTAAACTCAGAATACTAATGAACAGCTCCTTATTATATTTAACAGTAAAAATGGATCATTTTCTATAGGCCAAATAGCACGACGCGGTTTATCTTAATTATATATAATATGCCAGTCTTCAACCTTCATTTTTGTACTTATAATGAGTGAGACATGGCATAGTGTTGCATCATAAACTTTATGCGCTTCCGCCTCCTGCATTTGACTCGCATTTCTTCTCTCTTGAAGAATATAATCTAGTAAATAGCCAGCCAAATAGAAGGCTTATGGATGTTACATGACTCAACATATATACTTTGTAGCTATATTACCTGGGTTTGTTCCAGCAAATATCCCATACCAGAGATCGTCGGTGATGAAAGATGTTGCCCTCTCAACAGCCCCCAGATACACCCCGGGCCCAAGGCTTGGTGGCATTGGATGGAACATCTTTTGGTTCGGATAATCCAAGTTGACTGCAACGTGCCTATTTGTGAGGAAACCAACTTGTCGATTTCCTGTTCGGCTCTTAACAATGGCCCCTAAGGTACCATATGTCTCTTGACTTGCAACCTAAAAAACACCAAGTCACCGTATGTTTAGTTTGAGATCCATAAGGACATAGAAAGGCAAGTAAATAATTCATAACTGATGTATTAATAGGGTATAGTATTATACAAACTGTCTGACCTTGTGTCCTAAAGAGCTAAGACTAAGAAACTAGGTCAGGGGATATGTGTTTCAAACGGATATAGCTTGATGATTCCAGTGAAAATGTTAATTTGTGAATTGATGTCAAACATGATTTAATGAGACCTGAGTTATTCGGACAAACAGAATTGGAGCATAT
>BQNB010010293.1:42175-76317 GCA_026074375.1 Tanacetum coccineum
AGAAAATCTTCGCTCTGGGAAAAGGAAGTTCAAAGACTCCACCCACATGGGTAACTCCGGTCGAAAAAAGAGATCCGAGCAAGTACTGCGAATTTCACTCAGATACAGGGCATAACACGAACGAGTGCATGCAGCTGAGGAAACAAATAGATGAGATGATCAAGGCCAGAAAATTATCACAGTTCATCAAAGAGCTAAAGCAAAATGACAAGACGAAGGCACCGAAAAAAGGGGAAGCGTCTGGAAAAGATAAATCTTTAACTATACTGATGATCCAACCATGGGAAAGAGTGGCCAAGCCAAGGATTACCCAGAGCTTCTCTCCGGAGATAGCAATGTCTTTCCCACCGCTAAGTGAGGAAGACGGGACGGAAAGCCCGATGAAATCATCGAAAGTCGAAATGGGCGGCACATATTTGTGCACTAGGGTATATGTTGGCGGTGGGGAAATCTTCGGAAGTCTTGTATGAGCATTGCTTCGTAAAGCTCCGCAAGGAGATAAGGGATCAAATGGTTCCGGCCACTACTCACCTTATCGGATTCAGCGGAGAGACCATTTGGCCGCTAGGTCAGATTGCCTTACTAGTAAAAATAGGTGATGAAACACACTCCACTTCCGCTTGGATGAACTTCATGGTCATCAGGTCACCATCCACAAAACAATGCTCAATTAATAGGCAGGCCGGGCATAAGAAAAATCCGAGCTGTACCATCAACGGCACACGGAATGTTGAAATTTCCCGTTGAAGGCGGCACGGTAACGTTGAAGAGTAGTAGAGTTATCCCTTTGGAATGTGCAATGATCTCCGGACCTAGCATCCAGCCTCCCACAGCAAAAAAAGTACTGGAAGAGAAAATAAAAATAGCAATCCATCCGGAGTATCCTGAACAAACAGTGGCCATAGGATCAACATTAACAGAAAAAGGACGAAAAGAACTATGTGCCTTGCTGAAACAAAACTTGGATATTTTCGCCTGGAAGCCAGCTGATATGACGGGCGTCCCACGAAACATCGCGGAACACCGCTTGAATATCCGAGAGGGATATTCACCAGTCAGGCAAAAGAAAAGGGGACAGGCACCGGAAAGAAATAAAGCAATCCAAGAAGAAGTGGAAAAGTTGGTGGACGCTGGAATAATGAAGGAGGTCCATTATCACAATTGGCTATCTAATCCGGTAATGGTAAAAAAGCATGACGGAACTTGGCGAATGTGTGTGGACTTCAAAGACCTTAACAACGCATGCCCCAAAGACTGTTATCCATTGCCGGAAATAGACTGGAAGGTAGAGTCCCTCTGTGGGTACCCTTTCAAATGTTTCTTGGATGCGTACAAAGGATACCACCAGATCAAGATGGCAAAAGAGGATGAAGAAAAAAAATGGCTGTTCATAACCAAGCATGGGAATTTTGCTATTCCAAAAATGCCGTTCGGTCTAAAAAATGCCGGATCCACATATCAACGATTGGTGGATAAGGCATTCCAAAGGCAAATTGGACGCAACCTGGAGGTATATGTCGATGACCTGGTTATAAAGAGTCGTACGGAAGAAGAAATCATCCGAGACATAACGGAAACATTCAAAACCCTTCGACAGATAAACATGAAATTGAATCCCAAAAAGTGCACTTTCGGAATGCAGGAAGGAATGTTTTTTGGATAACAAAGTAAGTCCCCAAAGGGTTGGGAAAGGCTTGTCCAGGATAAAGCAGACGCGGTCCTCAGCTTTCCATCTCCGAGATGCATCAAGGACGTGCAAAAGCTAAATGGAAAATTAGCAAGTTTAAACAGATTCTTGTCAAAATCAGCAGAAAAGTCGAAGAGGCCTTCAAACAAATGAAAAAGCTTATTGCAGAACTCCCAACACTTACCGCTCCAAGGGAACGTGAAGAGTTTATAATTTACTGTGGCAGCTGCAAATGAGCTATCAGCGCGGTCTTGATGACGGACAGAGAAGGCAGGCAAATACCAGTATATTTTGTAAGCCGCACTCTACGAGGCCCGGAAGTCAACTATACCCCTATGGAAAAGTTGGTGTTAGCCTTGCTCAGTGCAAGCAAACGGATTGAAAATAAGATTCTTCAAGGCACAACGATCGTCGTAATAAATCAAGTCAACCATAAAAGATACTGTTATCAAGTTCGGAAATATCGGGAAGGATGCTGAAATGGAAGTTCGAATTAGAAGGATACGACATCCAATACAGACCAAGGACTGCAATTAAAGGCCAAATATTGGTGGATTTTATTGTGGAACGACCAGAAGAAGAGTCTCCGAATGAACTTATGGCAGAACCGGAAGTACTTCCGGAGCCGTGGACGTTGTTCACAGATGGCTCGTCCTGCGTAGACGGCTCCGGGGCAGGTCTGATACTAATAAATCCGGAAGGGGCAGAATTCACGTATGCCATGAGGTTTAGATTCGATGCCACTAACAATGAGGCCGAATATGAGGCACTTATAGCCGGTCTCCGGATCGCAGAAAAAATGGGCATAAAGAACTTGCAAGCAAATGTTGACTCAAGACTCGTGGCCAATCAAGTCAATGGCTCTTATATCGCCAAAGAGTCAGGCATGGTCCAATACTTAAACAAAGTAAAAACATTGGCAAAGAGCTTCAAGGAATTTTCAATCAAACAAATACCAGCGAAGTGGAAAACAAGGTAAATGCGGGACGCCCTGAGCAAGATCGCGTCCACAAGCTTCGCGCATCTTAACAAACAGGTGCTTGTGGAAGAACTGAAGGAAAAGTCCATAAACGAAGAGGAGATTCTCGACATAGTAGAAGAAGAGGGAAATACATGGATGACACCCATACAAGAATACCTGACAAAAGAAATCCTTCCGGAGGATAAAAAGAAGGCCAGAGCGGTACGACGAAAAGCAGCCAATATAATAAGAATTACAAAACAATATATAAAATATAAAAAAAACGCGGGACATGATCAACGGAACCCTGTACAAGAAATCCTTTTTAGGACCATGGCTTCGGTGCGTCGGACCACTTCAAGCGAACTATGTCTTAAGAGAAATACATGAGGGGTCGTGCAGCATGCATTCCGGCCCCAGATCTGTAGTCGCCAAAGTAATCCAAACAGGATACTACTGGCCGACAATGCACATGGATGCAAGGAACTTGATAAGGGAATGCAATGACTGTCAAGTACACCGTCCCGTCCCAAGAAATCCGCAGCAGAACTTGACCCCCATCACGTCTCCATGGCCATTTTATAAATGGGGGATAGACATAGCCGGACCCTTCCCGGAAGGACCGGGTAAAGTCAAATTCTTAATTGTTGCCATCGATTATTTCACCAAATGGATCGAGGCAAAAGCTGTCGCAACCATCACCGGCAACCAAGTAAAGAAGTTCGTATGGGATAACATCGTCTGCCGATTTGGCCTCCCGGGAGAGATCATATCCGACAATGGGAAACAGTTCCGGGACAATCCATTCAAAGATTGGTGTGAGAAACTGTGCATCCGCCAACACTTCGCTTCCGTGAAACACCCACAAGCAAATGGTCTAGTTGAAAGAGCAAATAGAAGTCTAGGAGAAGGAATAGTATAAAGGCAAGGCTTGATGAAAAGAAGCAGGGATTGATAGAAGAACTTCGAAAATCCTATGGCTCACCTGTACAATGATCAAGTAAAGTAAGGAGATAACCACCTTTTCTCATTGGATCATACGGCAACGGAAGCTGTCATCCCGGCAGGGATTATTGGCATGCCAACTCTTCGAACGCAGAGGTAGATCAAGCCAAAAAAACAATGAAGTCTGGGAATCCAATTTGGACCTCATAGCAGAAAAAAAGGGAGCAAGCAGCCAATACAAGAAGCAAAAAGCAAGAAAAAATATGTGAAAAATATTACAACTCAAGAGTCGCGGGAACAAGTTTTTTCAAGCCGGGTGATAATGGGTCTAGCAGCAATGAAGCCAGTCATGCTCAGGACGGAGGTAAGCTTGGACCCAAATTGGGAAGGGACCATACGAAGTTAAAGCGTGTTGGGATTGGGAGCTTACAAACTCAAAGACCGCAAAGGAAATGACATGCGAGGACGTGGAACATTTGTAATCTCTAAAAATAAATGTTTATATACATGAATCGTATGAATTCGCCCTGGCACTTGATGCTCCGATGGGCTATTATTGTAATTTATTGCATCCTGTAAGTTTTTGAATTTCACATGAAAAGTGGGGATTAGCTTAACCTCAACAATCTAGTTTTAAATTTTAAATTATCTTTACTTTGCAAAGTTATATTAATATTTGGTTGAGACAACCTCACAAATTAGCTCAGACGTAAGAGGTTTTGACAAGCCCGGCGCCTGGGAGAATAACCCACACAATATTCCACAAGACTATAACTTTAAAAAGTATCACAAGTGATATAAAAAGATAGCAACAACATTTATTATACAAAGATATATCTAAAAATGTGTAAGTTGGTTACATGGAAAAGTACCGCCAACAAAATGGCCACTCTACTGCAGCGGTGTACACCTCAATAATACGCTCCATAAAACAGCATCTATTGCTTTTTCATCCCAGTTGGGATAATGTACAGGCCATCTTCCGGATGAGGATCAATCTGTCCTTCACCTTCGCAAACTAGGATACGTTCTCCGACTCAAATCCGATAAAAAGTCCGGATTTTCGTAGTCATTACAACAGAAATGGAAGGATATCAGCGGAGATCAATGACTTACAGTGGTAAAGCGTTAGTTGCAGGAACCTCAACAAGGCGCGTTCAAAGCGCAAAGGATCAGCGGATATGGGATGCAATAATGGATGCAATACGCCTTTCAAAAAGGGGCAGACGTTCAATAAGATTTCTTTACCATTTTCTCACTCGCCCACGACATTTATCCAAAGCAAGAGACAAGGCTTGGCTCCCAATTTCCGACATATATCTGACTTATGATGGACTCAGGAAACCATTATTTGAAACTTCTTTCCTGTTACTCTGCGCTGTGAACGCAGACTGCGTTGAAGATGGTCATAATCTTAGGTTTGTCTTTGCACCCTGCCACGGCGTTCATCCAAACGAAGAAGAAGTAGATCCATAATAATATTCCCAAGTGACTGGCATACCTGTTCTTAGTGGGGAGCTCTTAAAGATAGTGCGCAGAAACATGTTTAAGGTCTAACGGAGTAACATATAAGTTCATACGGATACCCGAGCCAGCATCTAAAGCTGTCCCTCCCGCAGTGGGATATAAGCCCTTCCAAGTATCGTATAAGCATCTCTACCAGCTTGCCCATGCCTCTATTCCACGCGGCTAGGCCCTCTTCTGCAATCCCTTTCTCTATAGCACGACCAAACCAAGCTTGTTCAAGTAGCTGTTAGCTTTTGACCTCCATATTCTCATTCGAACATTAAGGCAATTAACCACAAGAAGACTTCACCCATGAGGTAGTAACCATCTTAGCCCCCGCAATAACGTTGAGGAGGTGCGGATGGAAATTTCTTGTAAACACATGACAAACAACAGGTGAAATCAGTATCATATCTCCGCAATCTAGTCTGAGGGGATTCCAGAAGTTTATATTGATACTCATTAACTGTTTAAAGAGGTCCGTCATACATCTCCAGATTTAACGGAGATCCGTGGGATACAGAAGCCCCTGCTCATGCCACCTAAGAGAATACATGTCGCAGGTGGTAAGAGGGGGGAAACACATTATTATCGAAAGAAAATTAGTTAAGGATGAAAAAACTTACTGATCAACAAGGACATTCGATTCTGAGGACTTCAAAGGAGGAGGAGGAGAAGCCGCTCCTAATTCGGAAAAGCTTATGATCTTTCTCGGACCTATAGGCAGAACTAAAGGCCCGTCACTTTTAGCTTTAAAGAATAACATTCCTGCTCAAGAAGAGTTTTGCTGTCCTTGGCAAGAAAGAAGCGTGGGGCGACCATTTACCTCACGAAGGAGAAGAGAGTTCTCGGTGGCCTACAAGACCATGATACCTGAGCACGGTTTTGGACCCACTTCCGGGGACTCCTCCCTTGCCCTAAGAAGGTTGAGATTTCCAAATCCTCATTTCCTTGTCTTTTCGCCTCCAACATAAGTGTTCTTATCCCATCCGCAAGTGCTATCCCATTTCGTCTGTCCAAGAGTTATTATACTCGAACGCATTATCAACTCAGAGCTCTAACTCAAAGTTTTTGATGCGTGCGGGTGGGTTGGACACATTAAATCTCAGAAATAGTTGCTCATGTCTCAATCCCGCGGCAGGTCTGAAGGAAAGGCAAGGGGAGAAGAGTTAATGTGATCAATCACTGTTGGCACAACGAAAAACCCCGGTCCATTCATCTCAAAAACCTTGGTCACCATTCCATCAGGGAACATAAATTTCCTCTAAGCCGGCACCCTTACACTCTCCTCCGCACGGGATGCTCCCGCATACAAAACCACTACCCGCATCTCCCTGTAAAAAGCTTAGAGTTCGATTCGGCTTTCTCAGATGAGCTTGAAGATCCAAAAACGGAAATGGATGCGGAGACTTTATCTTTGCTAATATCTAGCGCGGAAGGAAGAGCCATCCGTGGGTAGGCTGTGGTAGCAACAGTAACGACACTCAGTCATAGATCGGAACAGTAGACCTGGTATCAAGAGAATAACCTTCAGGACTCGCGCGGAAATTAGCGTGAGTGACAATGTGATGAATCGATGAGGCTACGAAACCTTACAGAAGGACCTATGGTTCGCAAGGTAAGTGACAGTCGAGTAGACGGAAGTACAGTAGGATCTCTGCCATCCTACCAAAGGTGAAGCTGTCGCGGATGAAGTAATAATGGGTTAAGGTAGGAAGAGATGGAATAACACCCTGCTCTCACCGCTAAAGAGGAGAATCCTGAAGAACCTTGTTTAGTAGCACTAAGAGATTTACCTCCAAGGGTAGAGGATAACCACCCAGCAGTCCCCATAATCAGTCCTTAGTCTTTTGGGTGGAAGGGGAGCGACAGGCAGTCCTTCACTGTCATAGATCACTCTTTTCTTCTTCGAACGATGGGGCTTTGGAACGGTCGCTCCAGATGCGACAACGGGCACAGATGGCCCAACAATTTCCTGGCCAACGGCGGAATCAAACCCCTTGAATCTCCAACCACACCCACACTTGCATCTCCAACAAATTCCCTCTCCACACTGGCCGACAACTCTCCGGAGGAACGGACCACGGAGGTCGGAAGTAAGGTCACGGTGCGGTGTTTGGCCACGGTAAAAATAGGGCTCTCATTTTCAGCTCTTGGTCTCTCAACAATCCTTATCTTGCGAGGATCAGCAGTGCGGATGAAAGCATTCAAATCCATACCTACAAAAACATCGGGGGGAAAAGAGATTTTTAAAGAAGCAAGAGGAGGGGAAGGGAAAAACAGGAAAATGCAAACAATAATCAAAATGTGTACGGAAAATAGAACCCACCCTTTCCGTTCTCATACTCAAAGCGGGGATACGTATCTTTATTCAAAAGGTAATTACGGCTTATGCCAACCCAGCAAAGGAATTCCTTCGGGAACCTAAGGAACGGAGAGGCGTGAGTAATAAGGGTATTAATGTGCTCCACATTATATTCAGAGGGGGCAGGAGCTCGAATCCTTTGCTTTTATTGGAACCCGGGGAAAAAGAAAACCAATTAAACGAGCATTGGCAAGGAGGAACCAAAACTCATAACACAAAAAAAATGATTCATTACAATTATTACGAAATCTAAATTCTTGGAAATAGCATAGCACGGAAATTTGGGCGGCTTAGTGAACCCAAACCATCCACCGGTTCTGATTTTTTGGACCGGTTTTTTTAAAAACCGGTTCTGGTTTTTTGGACCGGTTTTTAAAAAAACCAGTTATGATTTGCATCTCTAGCAGGTGGGAATGAAGAAGAAGGTATGTTTTTTTAATTTAATAGTATAAGGTTCATGTGGGCCAGAAATGGGCTAAAAATAGGTTGCACTAAATTTTTTTAAACAAGTTTACTTTTTTTTCTTTATAATTTTATTTGAATTTTGTAACTTTTGAATGTTATTTGAATTTTGTAACTTTTTTTTTATAAAAATTTTATTTGTATTTATAAGTTAATAAATGGAAAAGAAAAAAAATGGTGGGTCCCAAAAGTGATGTTATGATTGCAAGGGTATTTTGATGTGTCGGTGTTAAAATGTTAAAGTTACGTGTGAGCAGTGTTGTAAATATCGGTCTTGGCGGCCGATATATCGGTGATATATAGGTTATCGGTGGTCAACCGATACGATATTTTACTTATCGGTCATAAATATCGGTTTTGGTCAAAATCGGTCAATATCGGTCAATATCGGTCATAAATATCGGTTTGGGTAAATATCGGTACCGGTCAATATCGGTAAAATATCGGTCAATATCGGTCAATTTCGGTGAATATAGGTCAATATTGACTTATTTTGTTAGAATATTGCTAATATATATTTTTGTAAAATTAATTTCTTTATAATTTAGGGTCTCCGTCGAGAAACCGATAAATCGCAGCCAAGACCGATTTATCGTTTGGCGGTGGTCGACCGCCGAGATACCACCGAGCGATTTTTACAACCTTGCGTGTGAGTGTTATGGTACCTAGCACTCTAATCTTGCACTAGAAAACCAAGCCATAAAGAGACAGAAACTCTTATGAAGGGAAAACAAGACACGTCCGTATGAGTTAATAAAATATAATAATTACACTAATAATGACAATTTTACGTTTTCACAACTATCAACGAATCTATAAGTTATGGTACGTGACTACGTTTTTCGATTAGTTATGCGTATCGACATAAACTTATATAAGCCCTTAAGTCTCAAAATAAGCCAGAAAATTGGGGCTTATGAAATATAAGCTCAAATGGCTTATGTTTCATAAGATGAAACCAACACCCCCTAAAATGCGGGTTCAGGGTACAACATACTGCCCAATTGGATGTCACTACTAGACCTGAACCACTAACAACTAACAAGCCGTTCTAAAAAAACACCCCCTAAAATGCCACTAACAAGTTAGATATAGTGACAATTTTTTGTGTTATTAAAATCAGTCACCAGCAGTAGCGGGTGACTGAGATAGGGAGGGGGCCCGGGGGCAAGTGCCCCCTTGGCGAAAAAAATTGTTGTGTAAATTTTCTAAAATTTGTAGTGTAGTTTCTAAAAATTATCGAAATGTGCCCCTTCGAGCAAAAATTTGTGGCTCTGTCAATTTTGTTGTCGTGAGTAGTGACATATAATTATGGGTATAACTTGAAACTATTATTAATCCTTAAGGATCTTTATCGTTGCTTAATTAGATATGCCTACCCTGGCTACCTTTTAAAAGAGGCATTAAGGGGTTGTTCTATCTAAAATTCAAAGATAAACTGTAATTTTTTGCTCAGCAAGGACAATCATTGTATCACTTTAAAATTCAATTTAAGCTAATAATATGCCCATTTGCTTTTGAACAATGCAACCCAATCGTCCCTCGTATCTCGTACTAGAGTTTATGATGCAAATAATATTCCATTAAGAAAATAAACCTACCAAATTATAGGTCGATCTAATAGTACACCAGATTAAGAACTTACATGAAATTGATAAATAATGAAGAAACTCACCGTGAAAAAGATTTGGAAACTAGAGATGGAAGGCAGAAGAAAAAGTTTGGATGGAAGATCGAACATGGTTTTCTAAGAATACTATACAATGTTGGATCTATATATTTCTTGTTTCAAGGGCCTAATATGATATTTGGAGTAAATTACACGTTTGGTACTTATGGCTATATCGAAATTGACCTTTTAAGTTCCACAAATTACATTGTACTCCTCTATAATATGGCAATTTGTTACTCCTCTAAGGCACTAACAATCAACACATAAATGTACGGGAATAATCTGTAGGGTTATTAGTTTGTTACAAAGTTAGTCTTTAACTACTAACTTTGAACGGATAGTCTTTGGGGTTATCGATCCGCTGCAAAGTTAGTCCTTAGTGACTAACTTTGTAACGGAACGATAACCCAAGGACCATTTCTGTGAAAAAAAATTCAGAAACATTTTACGAAAATTGTCCTTGGGTTATCTTGAAAAGTTAGTCTTTAATGACTAACTTTCCTACGGACTATTTCTATAAAAAAATTCACACGAAAGTAGTCCTTGGGTTATCGTTCTGTTGCAAAGTTTGTCCTTAATAATGACACTATAAGAAAATAGTCCTTTGGTTATCGTTCCGTTGCAAAGTTAGTCTTTAAAAAAAACCCCGTGCTTCGCGACGGAACGTGAGTGAAAAACCTCGTTAAAACAAATGAAAGGGATAAAGGGGGTGTTTCTTTTTTCCATTACTCTCTCTTACTAGGTCTCATCCGTCCGATGGAGGGTTTTCTAAATATGTGACTTAAATTGTAAAACTATTTTTAAGATGCAACATATGCTAGACAGATGTATAATGAAGATGCTGATGATGAATTATAGTTGAAAATCATTTTTGTGCCGAATGAAGAGAGTAATTGAGAAGGTGTTTGTCGGATGGTGATGAGGATTTTATGATCGTTATGAAATGATACACCGCAGCAAAACTAGTGCGCGTGTTTGCTTGAAGTTTCTAATCTCGATCTGCTAGATATGTTTCAATTTTCAACTTCTCAATTCCGTTCTCGTAAGTTCATAATCTCTACTTATTTCAACAAGTTAATTACACAAGTTATTCATACTTTTTATAATCTAATGCATGTATTGTATTATACACTTTCTGGTGTAAAATTAGGCTAGTCACTATTTATAATCTAATGCATGTATGATGATGTCATGACACTGCATGTAATTTATGAATTAAGTAGTAATTAGTAGAATTTAGGTGAGTTTACTTACTCCTTTTTAAGACCTAACATAAATTATTCAATACCGTTGAACTGTTTAAGTCTGTTCAAATTGAGATTGATTAGTACTTTTAGTAGTAAATTATGTTTTTTAAGTTATCGCTCGTGATCACTTTGTAATAGTAATATTAGGTTGAATAAAATAGATTATCGTTTTGAAGTTAACCGTGACGTTAGTTTGCTGATTTTTTGGATCATTTCCATTCACCGTTTAGTAGCAGAAAAATTAAGGAACATTTGAAAAATGTATTTACATTTAATGACTATGAGACTGAATTTAGGTGCATAAGTAAATTATTGTTCCAAATTATCGCTCGTTGCGAATATTAGTAGCCGGTTTACTAGTATTTGATTAAGGTACATTTGTTGACGGACTACTATTGGACGATGGGGTAACTATATGTTATATTAGGTTTTCAATAAGTCGGGACTCAGAAACGATTTAAGTAGTTTGTTTAGTGATAATATTAATATTAAGGTACAATAATAGTAAATATAGATTCATATGATAAGTATTTGTTTGTAAGTTGTTGGTCTTGGAATCGGATAACTATAGATTGTTTAGTAGTATGAATTTTCAGGTGCGATGAAGCGAAAGTAATAGTTTGGTAAGTGCAGAGATCATTAGTTTGTTTACTTATAATCAGTATTAGTTGATTTAGGTACATTTGTAACAAGTATCATGTTACAGGTAATTACTGAAATGGTAAGTTCAGGTGCATAAGTATAGTATTGTTCAAAGTTATTGCTAGTTTTGGATATTTATAGCTTGTTTAGTGGTAGTGGATTTTAGATACATTAGGCAGATGTATCGTATAGTAAATTGAGGTGCTTATGTAAATATTGATAGGGGTAACAAGTTTGCTCAGCCGAAAGATTGTAGTTAAAATTTCAGTGCTTCTTGATTAAATTCTAGTGATGTTTGTTTGGAATTATTGGTATGTTTATTGGGAATTACCGTAGATCATGTAGTTTGTGATAGTAACTATTTAAATAACTTTGTCTGAGTTTAATTGATACATTATTATGGTATAAAATCTAAAAATACGATGGATACTTGTTTAAGTAGCAATAATGTTATTGTAATTATTAATCTAGTCCCCTGAATTTGGCAATGTTACTTCTAGTTAATGTTGTTGTATAGTCCCATTTTTTGTAAATGTAAGGCAATAATAAAAATCATCACTTTAATTACATACATTGTTTAGTTTGAATGTTTTAAGGCTGATATTTATCTAATGCATTATTAGTTATGCACATTAATAAAAAGATTTAACTCTGGAATTAAATTATAGGTAACAAGTTTAGCGTGCTCGAGGAAGGTTTCAAAAGTCCTAGCCTCATAACCTATATAAGGTTGCTCCCTTATCCTACATGACATAGGAATACCCTCCCCCTTTAAATAGATTCTAAATAAATTCATTTATCTGTGTCCTTACTTATCGCATAACCTCTCGTTAGCTGGCATGAATTTAATGTCAGATTCTTCGAACTTTGAGCTAATTGACACCAACTTGCCTGGAAAAAATATAAAGTTAGGTAATAACGCTCTCAATATGGTTGCCCATGAAGGGCAGTAGATCAGTGCAGTATATGTCGGTATCAATTTGATAGATGAGACATCTAAAAGTGCTAGTGAAAGACCAATATCTTTAAACAAGGAAGAACAATAAGTAAGTAGGATTGTTGAGAGTTTTGATTGTGGTGCAGAAAAGCCATAAAGACGTTCTACATGACGCATTAGAGGAGTGTGAGCAGATGACACCAGCTGATGCAGACATTTATAGTAAACCCAAGAGTGATAAAATGTTGGATGTGGTTGTAAAGCCAAAAACTAAGCTGGTAATGCTCACCCTCTTTTGTTTCTGCATCCTAATTAGGTAGTTTCAAAGTAGCCGTTGATATTTTTAAAGTTTGGATTTTGACAGTGCAATAGCTTACTTATTGTAGTGATGATGGCTCCTATTTATATTTGGCTTTTTCAATCTTCGTTAGGTACTTACACCATGATCTAGAATAAAAATGCTTCACTCACTCCAACCTCATTTACTCATAGAAAGATTGCATCCAATTATCTGATGGATGTTGCCGAATATGGTTTATGGTAACATTTATGTACTTTTGTTCTCACTAAAAAGAATTATAATGAATATTTTTTATATCTAATTGTTGGTTTGTGCTTTATGACAGGTACTTTGAAAGGAAATCAATCTTCAAAAATCATGAAGGGTATAAAGCAAATCCAACAGCCGCCAATTCTCTCTTTGTTGCACCAAAATGTTGGTGTGGATGAACCTAAGATTATTAGTAACCCTGAACAACAAGATGCCACAAATGAGAAATCAGATTCTCCCACATCTACATTAACTCGAGTTAACACAACACTTGATAGAATAAAAATTGCCACTTTAGTGTCAAGTGACAATCTTTTATATACTCCTAGACTAGATATCGAATGCAGCGGATCAACTACACAATTGGATGTAAAATCCACTAATCACGAAGCTGTTTGGACTTTTTACAATTCGATAAAGTTGGAACTATCACTGCCTAAAGATCCGATAAAGTTGCAACCATCCGCTACTTAATTAACTGTATTTTAACGATCTCCCCCAAAGACTTTCTTGTTAAATCATGTGGCAAGTTATGGGTTCTTGACAGAATCTATGACAACCCAAGAATTTTCGTTCAATAAGTTAGCCGTTTCCGTGTAGTAATTTGAATTTTTAAATGTTTCGTTAAGCTTTTCCGTTTAACCGAGAAGTTATTTCGTTATTATCTTAGAATCGTCGCCGGGAGCGAACCGGGACACCAAACGTTGTAGTATTTTGGCAATAGCCACGTTTTTATGTCTTAAGGCAATGTTTAAAATTTTGTAATCTTTCGTGATGCCGTTACTCGTTTTGTTATTTACGTGATCTGTGGAATTTAACTACACTTTCATGTGCATCTATAACCTTGGAAATTAATTCACAAAAGAAGCACTAGTGAACCTAGAAAGTGAAAAATATTTTTGTACCTCCCTTTTGGCCATGCCCCAACCGGTCACACACATATACATACATGGGATCCCTTTTTTTTTATTTTGCTACAAGTTAACAAATCAAACTAACCACCTAAAAAATGGCTTGCACCATGTCCTTGCTAAACTCCCATTTGAGGATCAAATTGGTCCCTTTTTGCCTTGTCCCCTCTTAACCCACGGCACACACTAGGTGTGTGTGTGTGTAACTTTTGTTGTTATACATATACTCTTAACCTCATTTCTCATTTCATTCACACACATACACTTTGCATTTTACTCTTTCTTTCTTTCTTTTCCCTCTCTTTTCCGAAACACCAAGCACACATAAACACACTTGTTTTATACTTTGATCAACACTTGAAGATATATTGTTTCTGTGATTGTTAGATTCATCGGGTTTTTATAAAAACAACGTTTGGGTTGTTTTAGATTTCTAATCCACCATTCGTCGGAGTTTTTTATGTAAGTCTATCATTACTTTTCATAAATAAGTTTTTTAAAAAACTTATCGATTCGTATGATCATCCCAAACAAGTGTACAAAGCGTGATCGGTCGTGAAAAACAGTATCCATTTTCTATAAAACTACAAGTCTCAAAGTTTAATATTTTTTGTTGATAAAGGAAAGAATCATAAAAAGTAGTTGTACAGTTGCCATATTAAAAGTTACGCTGTGACTATTTTTGATGAAGTATATTTGTTAGTAATCACGGCTTAATCGTCTATTTAAGATTTATCGTATGTTGAGTTTAAATATTATTGACAAAGAGATAAAGCGAGATGTTTGTTTTGTTGGAAGCGTAAAATGATAGTTCGAAAAGGTTTAGGTTTAAGAACGGATTTTTGTTTTCGTAACATATTAAGGTGTTTTTGTCGAAAAAGTAGATCGGATATGCTTTCGAGTCAATAAGAATTTACTTTGTAAAACGGATTACTTTCACTCTAAAGCGAACAGAAAAGAGAAGTAAGAGCCTTAACAAAAAAAAAATAAGCATAAAGGAAAAAGTTAGAAAAACGAGACGAGGTTGATAAAAATGGAAAAGTCCGATATTATTATGAAGGTCCTGCCGAAATATCGTAAACTTTATAAAAAAGCATCAAAATATACATTTATTATCAAACTCAAGAAAAATGAAGAAAAACGTAAGTGCCGATTTAGGTCACATTTTTATCTATTTGAGTCACGTTGAATGTTGTACGAAAAACACAAAAAGACGAAATACCTAAAGGACGAAATAACACTAAGAGACAAAAAGCACTAAAAGACTAAATATACACGAAAAGACTAAATACATCTAAGAGACAAAATATACACTAAGAGCAAATATACACTAAAAGACAAAAAACACTAAAAGACGCATTACACTAAAAGACGAATTACACCTAAAAGACTAAATATTTTCTAAGCTGTTTTGAAGTGACTGAGACTTGTCAAAACTTATAACATTCGAAAGAAACTTATAAAAAGGGATACTCCGTGTCTACTCGTGCACGGATGATCTGTTTCTTGCGTTAAGCGTCTTCGTTGTACTATCAAACTTAAACGACAACTATATGATAGTTAGTCCGCTAAAACGTTAGATTCCATTATCCCCGCTGTGATTGTATTCCATTTGATCCACTACCCGTATATGGTGAGTTCATATGCCCTACTCTTTTACTCGTTTTGAATAAATATTGTTAGAACTTTGGTGAGAAACATGCTGTGTTTTTAAAACAGGAACACAAAGTACGTTACATGAGATTACCCTGATTAACGTGTTGCCTAAGTAGCGTTTAGACACTACTGCCCACTTAACATGAACCGTCTATTCTTGACTGGAGGACCAGTTCGAGGGAGCGCGGTGTTATCAAAAGATCTATTGGGACTAATTACCCCTATCCGGGTGAGTAGCGATCACTACCCACGGGGCTCCCGATAAACGAATATATACCATGTCGAAACTTAAGAAAGCATCATGGTCCAGTTACCTCGGGGGCTTTGTTTCAACCTAGCAAAGATATTCATGCTATAAACGTAATTCAGATTCGGTGTCATGAGCTTAGCGCAACGTAAATACTTTTTATTAAGTTGTTAAATGTTATAATTGTCGCATACGTAATGAAACTTGTGTTCCACTATAACAACGCTTGAATTAAACCTATGAATTTCACTCAACTTTATGTTGACGTTTTAAAGCATGATTTTCTCAGGTGCATAGCATGGAATCTGTAGATTGAACCCCTAATGTGACGACTAATTTTTGCCTGTGTACCGGTTTACCATTAGATTTATCTATGTCTATTAAATACCGTTGTTGAACTATTTAACTTTCCGATATTTAACTTTGAATCTTTTAAATTTAATCGATGTAAAACTTATATTTCTTATTTTAAAACTTTCAACGGAGTTTTATTTTTCAAAATGTACCCTTATAGGTCGTTCTTATGCTTATGTACTTGAGATGCTCAATAAATTTACCCTTCGACACGTAATTCCGCCCAGTGGCCCCGTTCTGGGGTGTGACCGGTTTTGGATTATCAAGAGCCAAGGTTATGGAGAACCAGGTAGCATAAACTAGGGTTGGACTAAACCAGTATTTGATCCTACGTGATAATGTGCTACCGTGATCTTACATAGTACGTATGCTAACTAAGTACTACTGAAAATAATATACACGAATTAATACTAAGTAATATCAAGATATTTCTAAGTATTTTCATATTTCATCCTATCATGACGTGCTCGATGACTCATTCATTCATTCATTTATTTTGCATTCATCCAGTTACCCATTCACCCATTCACCCATTCATATTTTGCATCATGCATGTTTTGATATAAAGATGATTTATACTGAACTTTGCTTTGTCATGTTATGGCATTCAGTTATCTTCTATTTCATCGTATCATCAGAGGATAGCGTGGGGACACCTACTGGACGAGTTATCTTGTTCGGTACTATCCCTACCACTATTCCTGACACCACACCAGTGATTACTCCACCTGCTACTCAGACTGACACACCAGTGATACCCACAGAGACACCTATCATACCTCGTCGTCGGGTTATGATTCTAACACCTAGACAGCCTATTCTCATGGTCGACCGTACCGCTATCATCTTAACGGGCTGATACACATGATGACTGCGAGAAAGAGGGTTGGACCATTACTCACTCATCGTCTTGCTGTGAGACATCAGCCCGAGTCATTCTTTCTTTAGATTCAACATCAGAGGCATCATCTGATTTTCATTCGGATGCTTAATCTGATTCTTCTTCGAGGACCATTGTCAGATCATTCTTCACCAGATTTACCGAGTACTTCTGCGTGGCCATCTCGCAAGAGACGTAGGTCCCCCATGACATATGTACCTGCATTATCACATGTATCCGGAGCTTTATCTCCTGTCCGTGCTGATTTGATACCATCGCCTAAGAGAGTTAGGGATTCTGGTTATTCTGCAGATGTAGAGGTTAATCCTAGAGAGACTAGTTTAAGGGATGATGCTATTGTCAGGGTTAGTGATGAGCCTCATTTAGAGCAGGATAGTGATCCAGAGATTCAGGCAGAGATTGACGAGTATTTTGCTTACGCAGATGCTCTTAGGGATAGAGGGATTGATGCTAGAGTTGTAGTTGAGGCTATTGATCGAGATGAGACAGAGACAGGTGTGAGAGGCCCGGATGAGGTCAGAGTTGAGAGGGTTACGCATCCTATGATGCCAGAGGATACTCCTGAGCCTGCCCAGGAGGGAGTAGTAGAGGCTACGTATGAGACATTAGGAGATTTGGTTTAGAGGTTCCATGATCACACTCAGGCTATCCCAGTCCATCGTATACAGATTATTGAGGGAGTTTAGAGAGAGCAGGGACATAGGATTGTTGGGGTTGAGTCAGCAGTTATTGCTTTGACTGAGAGGATTGCTGAGTTGGAGAGGGATAACAAGAGGCTTAGAGGCACCGCGAGTGTTGAGAGTCAGAGAGTTGACCGACTCCAGCGCGGCATGTCACGTATGCAGAGAGAGTTGAGGCAGATGCGACGACTTCAATTTTATGATCGAGTGAGAGTTGGCAGACTTGAGGCGTGTGCTAGGAAGCACATGGGCTACCATCCTTAGAGATGTTCGTTAGTATTGCAGCATTGAGTAGTAGCGTTTAGTGATAACCGTAGTATTAGAACTCGTATTTTCTGTATTTTGAAACGTTGTGATGTAATCACTAATGTTCGATGATATGAAATTGATATTTAACTATGATATGATGTCATGATTTGATTTACTTATGCTCTTGTGTCATGCAATTATGGGATTTCCATGAATATGTATTTTGATCGTGTATTTTCTATGTGATTAACCGTAAATTTTATTTAATACCGTTAGTAATCTCGCATTACCTAGAAATCTTACCAAGCGTTATATTGTTGTGTTGTAGGAAGATGCCTAACACACGATCTGGAGCGTCTATGACTCGTGAGGAGTTTGAAGAATTGGTTAACCGCCGAGTAGCTGAAGAGATGGAGGCTCGTGAAGCCGCAAGGACCCTTGAACCCCTGAATGAGAATGTGGATGAACAAGAAGGCGAGAACGGAGGAAATGGAAATGGAGGAAATGGAGGAAATGGAAATGGAGGAAACGGAAATGGAAACAGAAATGGGAATCATGGTATGAACTATGGAGGTTTCATGCCAGTGGCTCGAGAGTGCACTTTCCAAGACTTCTTGAAGTGCAAGCCACAAAATTTCTCAGGAACTGAAGGCGTTGTCAGATTGACCCACTGGTTTGAGAAGATGGAGACTGTGTTTAATATCAGTAATTGTCCACTGAAGTATCAAGTAAAGTATGCTACATGCACACTGCAGGACAGTGCTTTGACCTGGTGGAACTCTCATAAGAGAACCATTGGTGTTGAGGCTGCATATACCATGAATTGGGTTGAACTAATGAAGTTGATGACAGAAGTGTATTGTCCAAGGAATGAAATCCAGAAGATGGAGACTGAATTGTGGAATCTGACCGTGAAAGGAAATGACTTGACTGCTTACACTCAAAGGTTTCAGGAGTTGATTTTGTTGTGTACTAGAATGGTCCCTGATGAAGAAGACAGAGTGGAAAGGTTTATTGGAGGTTTACCGGACAACATTCAAGGGAATGTGATTTGCTGCGGACTCTAGCAGACTCCAAGATGCTATACGCATTGCTAACCAATTGATGGACAAGAAGGTCCAGGGTTATGCTGCAAGGAGTGCTGAGAATAAGAGGAGGATGGAGAGTAACCTAAGGGATAACCGTGGACAGCAACCGCCGTTCAAGAGGCAAAATACTAGTGGGCAGAATGTGGCCAGAGCTTATACGGCTGGGAACAATGAAAGAAAGGGGTATGTTGGATTTCTCCCCTACTGCAACAAGTGTAGGTTACACCATGAAGGGTTGTGTACTATAAGGTGTGGAAACTGTAAGAAGGTTGGACATCAGACTAGGGATTGTAGGCTGTGTCTCTAAAACACTTTGAGGGCTCAGTTGGAAATCGCAGGTATTTATTTGTTATGAGTGTGGAAGACCAAGACATGTTAGGAGGGATTGTCTTAAGTTGAGGAATCAAAACCGTGGAAACCAGACAAGAAACAAGAGTGGAAACAAGACTTGAAACCAGACTGGAGGTAACGAAGCTACAACAAAAGCTTACGCCATTGGAGGAGGAGGAACAAACCCTGATTCCAACGTTGTCACGGGTACGTTTCTTCTCAATAACTGTTATGCTTCTATGTTATTCGATTCGGGTGCCGATAGAAGTTTCGTGTCAACTACCTTTAGTGCTTTGCTTGATGTTGCACCAACTACTTTAGACACTAGTTATGCCATAGAGCTTGCTGATGGAAGGATTTCAAAAACAAATATTGTTCTTAGAGGTTGCACGTTAGGATTACTAGGTCATCCATTCGACATAGATCTAATGCACGTAGAGCTTGGTAGTTTTGACGCCATCATTGGTATGGATTGGTTGGTGAAGTACCACGCGTTGATCATTTGTGAGGAGAAGGTTGTTCGTATTCCTTATGGAAATGAGGTGTTGATAATCCGAGGTGATAACTGCGACAGCGGAAGTAAGTTGAATATCATATCGTGCACGAAGACTGATAAGTATATTGAGAAAGGATGTCAAGTTTACCTGGCACAAGTTACGTCCAAGAAAGCAGAGGATAAGTCGGAGGAGAGGCGACTTGAGGATGTGCCAATCGTACGAGAATTTCCAGAAGTCTTTCCAGAAGATATGTTGGATTACCGCCTGCACGACAAGTTTGAATTACAAAAGTGACTTAGTCCTGGTGTGCACCTGTAGCACGGGAACACTTTATCAGAATTAGCACCAGCCGAAATGCAAGAGTTTGTCTATACAGTTACAAGAACTTTCTGACAGAGGATTTATAAATCCGAGTTCCTCACCTTAGGGAGCTCCGGTTTTGTTTTTCAAGAAGAAAGATGAAACTTTTAGGATGTGTATAGATTACCATGAACTGAACAAGCTTACCGTGAAGAACCGATATCTACTTCCGCGAATCGACGATTTGTTTGATCAATTGCAAGAAGGTGTCAAGAGATCTACTGCTAAGATCGACATGAGTTTCTGGTTATAATCAACTCGAGTTCGTGAGGAAGGGGGTGGGGGGGGGGGAAAATAAAAAAACAAAATTTTAAAGACAACATTTAGGACCCGCTATGTTCACTTCGTTTTCCAAGTATTATGGCAGTTTGCTTTTTTTTTTTCTCTTTTTTTTTTTTTTTTCCTTTTTTTTTTTTTTTTTTGTTTTTTTTTTTTTTAGTTTGACTAACGCACCGGCAATTTCATGGGCTTGATGATAGGGTGTGCAAATCAATATCTGGATATATTCGTGATTCGTATCATCGATGATATTTTGTCTACTCCAAAAGCAGAAAGGAGATGAAGGACATCTTAGTTGATCTTGATTTATTAAGAAGGAAAGAATTGTAGCCCAAGTTCTCAAAGTTGAGTTTTGCTACCGAAGGTACAATGCTTGGTCACGTCCCCCCCCCCGCATCACTCCAGATAGTGAAGGCATTCACGTTGATCCCGCGAAGATTGAGGCAATCAAGGATTGGGCGTCGCCCAAGACACTATTCGTCAATTTCTAGGTTTGGCCGGTTACTACCGATGATTTATCGAAGGCTTTTCAAAAATCGCCTTGGACTATCGACGAAACGATCAGAAGAGCGTGAAGTTTGAATGGGGAGAAAAGGCAGAAGCTGCATTCCAGTTGTTGAAGCAAAAGTTATGTAGTGCGCCAATTTTGGCTTCTTAGAGGGAGAGTGAGGAATTCGTGGTATATTGTGATGCTTCGCATAAAAGGTTGGGCGCGGTGTTGATGAAGAAAGAGAGAGTCATAGCTTATGCATCCCGCCAACTCAAGGTTCCACGAGAAAAACTATACAACACAGACCTAGGCTTGGTGCAGTAGTGTATGCTTGAAAATGTGGAGACATTATCTGTACGGTACCAAGTGCTGTGTTCATTGTTCATTAAAGTTCTGCAACACATTCTCGACCAGAAGGAGTGAATATGAGCAAAGACGTGGTTAGAATTGTTGAGACGTCTAGGACTGTGAGATCCGATATCATCCAGGAAAGGAGAATATAGTGGCTGATGCCCTGAGTCGTAAGGAAAGAAGCAAGCCGCTACGAGTTCGAGCCTTGGTTATGACTATAGGGTTAAACCTTCCTAAGCAGATTTGAGTGCTCAATCGGAAGCCAGAAAAGAAGAGAACTTCATCACGAAGATTTGAGTGCATGATTAACGCAAAGTTGAACCCTTCGCGTTGATGGTACGTTTATGCTTAAACATCGATGTTTGGATTCAGTGTCTTGGTGATTGAGGGCCTTGTTTATGCCATGAGTGGCAATAAGTCGAAGTATTCCATCCATTCCTGGATCAGATAAGATGTATCAGGACTTGAAGAAGTTATATTGGTGGCCCAACATGAAAGCAGAAATTGCCACTTATGTCAGCAAGTGTTTAACATGTGCAAAGGTTAAGATAGAATATCAGAAACCATCTGGTTTGTTGGTTCAACCAGAGATCCCACAATGGAAATGGGAGAACATAACAATGGACTTTGTGACTAAACTGCCGAGGACAGCGGCTGGGCAAGACACGATTTGGGTAATCGTTGATCGTCTCACTAAATCTGCTCATTTCTTGCCTATGAGAGAAGATGACATGTTAGAAAAATTGACGAGACAATACTTGAAGGAAGTAGTCTCAAATCATGGAGTACCAGTTTCGATCATCTCTGATCGCGATGGAAAATTTACTTCACATTTTTAGAAGTCTCTACATAAAGCATTAGGTACTCGATTGGATATGAGTACAGCCTACCATCCAGAGACTGATGGTCAGAGTGAGAGAACCATTCAAATGTTAGAGGATATGTTACGTGCTTGTGTATCGAACTTCCGGAAATGTTGGATAAACCACTTCACCGTTGTAGAATTTTCGTTTAACAACTAGTTACCATTACCAGCATTAAGGCTGCTTCGTTTGTGGCGTTGTTTGGCGCAAGTGTCGATCCACCCATCTGCCTGGGCTGAAGTTGGGGACAGTCAGCTCATCGGCCCAGGGAGATCTTCCTCGAGACAAACCGAGAGAATAGTTCAATCAAGAGCAATATCCAATGCTCGCCCCCCCCCCATCGGGATCGTCAAAAGCGCTATGCCGATGTAATTCAAAAACCTCTTTTTGTGAGTTGTCAAGTAGGTGATAAGGTCATAGGTTGAAAGTATCTCCTTAGGAAATGGGTACTACGTTTGGCAAACGGGGAAAGCTGAACCCTCGTTATATTAGACCTTTTAAGATCATTGCCAAAGTAGGAACCGTTGCCTATCGTCTAGAACTTCCAGAGAAGTTGAGTAGAGTTCATAGTACGTTTCACGTCTCGAAATTGAAGAAATGCATGGCTGATGAACCGCTTGCTATACCATTGGATGAGATCCAAGTTGACGACAAATTGAATTTCATCGAAGAACCTGTCGAGGTCATGGACCGTGAGGTCAAGCGTCTGAAGCAGAGTCGTATTTCGATTGTCAAAGTACGCTGGAACGCCAAGAGAGGTCCTGAGTTCACCTGGGAGCGTGAAGACCAAATGCAAAAGAAATACCCGCACCTTTTCACCAACTCTGCACCCGCCGCAGAGGTTGCGTCCTAAGCTTTGAGGACAAAGCTTCTTTAACGGGGAAAGAATGTGACAACCCGAGAATTTCCGTTTAATAAAATAGCCGTTTCTGTTTAGAAATTTGAATTTTTAAAAGTTTCGTTTAGCTTTACCGTTTAGCTGGGTAGTTGTATTCTTTATTATTGAGAATCGTCGCCGGCGAGGCGAAACCAGGACACCAAACGTTATAGTATTTTGGCAATAGCCACATTTTTAGGTTTTAAGGCAATGTTTAAAATTTTGTAATTTTCTGTGTTACCGTTACTCGTTTCGTTATTTACGTGATACGTGTTTTGATTTATATCTATACTTGTGCATGGTATCTCTTGAAATTAAATACAAGCTTGCATGATATTCCTAGAAAGTTGGAAGCCATTTGGTCCCCCCCCCCCCCCCCCCATGGTCATTCCATAAACCGGGTAAGCAATGTTATACAGGCATAGCGATTCAAAAATTTGAAACAAATATAAACTGACATGCTTGCATAAACGCCAAGGTTCATGGACTAGTACTAACACTCATTTGATTGGCGGATCATTTTGGTCCCCCTTCCTTGTCCCTTAACCGACGGCACACACTAGTGTGTGTGTGTGTGTGTATTTTTTGATATAAACCTCGCTCTTTCATCTCAGTTTCAGATTCTCATCTCTTACACACCAAGAAAATTCATTTCTTGTGTTTTCTCTTCTCTAAAACACACAAACATCTTATTTCTTTTCCCCCGCCCCCCCCCCCCCCTCCGCGCCCCCCCGCCCCCCCGCCCTCTCACCTCCTTCCTCCCCCCCCCCCCCCCCCCTCTTTCCCCCCCCGCCTTCCCCCTTCCCTCCACCCCCCCCCCCTTCCCCCCCCCCCTTTTTTTCACCCCCCCCCCCCCGCCCCCCCTTTCCCCCTTTTTCCCCCCCTCTCCCCCCCCCTACCCCTCCCCCTTCCCCCCCCCTTCCCCCCCCCCTTTCCCCCCCCCCCCCCCCCACAGACTTCCTTCTTTCCCCCGCGCCCCCCTCTTTCTCCCAACTTTCCCCCCCCCCCCGCTTTCCCCCCCCCCCCTTGTTTTTTTCCCCCCCCCTTCCCCCCCACCCCCCCCCACCCCCCCTCCCCCCCCCCCCCCCCCCTTCTAGGTCCGAAACCATCTCACAAACCAAAATCTACACATTTTTTAATCTATGATCCAACCATTTGAAGATTTTATTGTTCGAGTGATTGTTATTCCATTTGGGTTTTGTTATAAAACACGTTTGGGTTGTTTTAGTTTCTTAATCATCTTTCGTCGTGTTTCTTTTGATAAGTCATTCTCTTACTTTTTTATATATGTTTGTACTTTTGCATCGTATGATCATTCCGAACAAGGTGTAAAAAGCGGATCGTTGTGAAAATCATTATCTATTTTTCTATAAAAATATCGTGTCTCTATGTTTAATCTTTTTTTTTAAATGGAAGAACATAAAAAGTCGTTGTACTTTTGTGCATTTAAAGTTCGTGTGACTATTTTGATCATATATATTGCTAAATTACGGATAGTTATTCTATTTCAAGATTTATTCGTATGTTAAGTTTAAATATGTTGCGAAGCGATTAAGTTAGATGTTGGATTTGTTGGAGCGTAATGATTGATTTTCGAAAAGGTTTAGGTTTAGACGGATTTGTTGTGATAATTGAGATTTGCCTGTTAAGTGTTGTCGAAAATAGATCGGATATGCTTTCGAGTCAATAAAAGATGTACTTTGTAAAACGGATATTTTCACGAGTCGAGGTTGATAAAAATGGAAAGTCGATATTTTTAGAAAGGTCATGCCAAAATTTCGTAAACTTTATAAAAGCGTCGAAAATATACTTTTATTATCAAACTTATGATAAAATGTAGAAAAACGTAAGTGTCGAGTTTAGGTCATAATTTTTAGTTTTTGACGTTAAACGTTGATGTGTCGAAATACACTAAAGACGAAATACACTAAAATACGAAATACACTATAAGATGAAATACATAAAAGACGAAATGCACTAAATTCAAAGACACTAACGGTGTACATACCCACTAAAAGGCAAAATACACTAAAAGACGTAAATATATAAAAAAAATACACGTAAAATGAAGAAATTATTTTTGAAGATGTTTTAAAGTCGAGCTTGTCAATACTTATATCTTTTGAAAAGTTACACTTTAAAAAGGGTATACGCCGCTATCTACTCTTGCTCGGATGATCAGTTCTTGCGTTATGGTTATTCGTTGTACATCATCTTAAACGAGACTATATGATAGGTTTGTCGCTAGAACCGTGGATTCATT
Source organism: Tanacetum coccineum (assembly GCA_026074375.1). Lineage (NCBI taxonomy): Eukaryota > Viridiplantae > Streptophyta > Magnoliopsida > Asterales > Asteraceae > Tanacetum > Tanacetum coccineum. The sequence goes on from BQNB010010293.1 coordinate 67,546, forward strand.
TCACTTGATTGATTCCTTTTGATCCACTACCCGTATAAGGTGAGTTCATAGCCCCACTCTTTTACTCGTTTTGACTAAATGTTTTATAACTTGAGGTGAGAAACATTGTTTGTTTTTAAAATTAGACACAAGTACTTTACGTTAGATTTTCCCTGTTTACGTGTTGCCTAAGTAGCTTTTAGACCACTACTGCCTGAACTATCATGAACTGTCAATCTCTTGACTGGAGGACCAGTCGAGGGAGCCGCGAATGAATAAATTGAATCTATTGGGGATCTAATTATCCTATCAGGGTGAGTTGCGCTCAACTACCCACGGGGCGCCCACGATAAACAGATATATGTCAGTCGTAACTGGTTAGGTTGTCTTTGTCGGGACACCTGGAAGGGCAACAAATACTATAGCAATGCTACATGTCTATCTTGCATAATTAGCCTTCGTGTAAGGGCTTAGATGCAACGTATTACTTTTATATGTGAAGTTGTATCTGTTATTTAAAAAAAACTTTCGCATACGCTTTGATATCTTGTGGTTCCACTTATATTAACGTTGAACTAAACTATGATTCAACTCAACTTTTTGTTGACGTTTTAGGCATGTTTTTTCGGTGCTTAGCTATGGATGTTGGTCGCTTGACTTATGTGAAGTCTAATTTTTCTGTACGGTTTTTACCAGAGATTTTATCTATGTCTTTTAATACGTGTTGAACGTATTAAGCTTCCGCATGTTTAACTTTGAATCTTTTAATTTAATGATGTAAATCTTATTATTATCATTTTAAAACACTTTGCAACCGGTGTTTATTTTTCAAATGTTACCATATAGAGGTCGTTCTTTTGCTTTGTACTTGAGATGCTCGATTAAAATCACGCTCCGGAAGACGTATTTCAGTCCAGGCCCCGTCTTGGGGTGTTGAGCGAGACGCAAACATAATTGGGGGCCATTTCATACACCGAATGTATGTGGATGGCGGATCAGCTTTAGAAATACTATACGAGCATTGCTTTAACAGACTCCGCCCGAAAATAAGAAATCATATGGTTTCGGTCACTGCCCCCTTAATAGGTTTTCAGTGAGAGAAATCCATTATGAGCTATTAGGGAATCTGTCGTCTCTACTAGTGAAAAATAGGAGATGAAGATACATTCAACCTCGACTTGGATGTACTTTGTGGTTGTAGATCGTCATTTCCATACAACAGAATTCATCAAGAAGACCAGAGTCAAAAATACAAAGCAGTCTCATCAACAGCTCACGGAATGATAAAGTTTCCTGTAACAGGAGGAGTGCTCACACTAAGAAGTAGCAAGATCATTCCAATTGAATGTGCATCAGTCTCAGGACCAAAGGGACAACCTCCAGCTGCCCATCAAGCCATAGAAGAAAGAATCAAGGTAGTGATAAATTCGGATTACCCAGAATAACCAATAATGATTGGGTCTACTCTTACAGAGGAAGGACAGAACAAGCTATGCGACTTACTTCAACGTAACCTAGATGTGTTCGCTTGGAAGCCCGCGGACATGGACGTCGTCTAGGCAATTAGCGGGAACATCGGCTTTGTTATAATGGGAAGGATGCCTTCCGGTCAATGCAAAAGAGGAGAGTCAAGCAGCAGGAAGGAACCATGCAATACTCAAGAAGAAGTGAAACTTGTGATGTCTGTATCATGAAAATAGCGTACACTACCATGGGTTATCTAATCCGGTAATTGTTAAAAAACATGATGATAGCTGGAGGATGTGTGTAGATTTTAAAGACCTAAACAAAGCATGCCCTAAAGACCGTTATCCGCTACTGGAAATAGACTAGAAGGTGGAATCCCTCTGCGGATTTCCCTTTAAATGCTTTCTGAATGCGTACAAGGGTTATCACCAAATAAAGATGGCAAAAGAAGATGAAGAGAAGACAGCATTCATCACAAGCCAAGGAGTATTTTGCTACTCCAAAATGCCTTTCGGTTTGAGGAATGTCGGGGCAACATACCAGCGTCTGGTGGATAAAGCATTCCATAAGCAAATTTGTGGAAAACTAGAAGGGGGTTTGAATAGTTTACCACTTTTTAATTTAAGGTTTTAAAGTATTTATAAAAATTCTAGATTCGACTTTATAAAAATTCTAAACAATCAATAGGATAGTATGAAAAAATAATGTAAGATAAGAGATAAGAGTAAGAACAATCAAACCACAACGCGAGGTATTATAGTGGTTCGGTAATCGAAGCACCTCTTCGCCTACTCCTCTCTCTCGAGCACCTAACTCGGAGTTTTCTTCTCAATATGTCAACAAGATACTTATGGCAGGAGAAAACCATTTCACAAACATTCGCTTATTCTTGATTTTGACACCTAAGTTAGATGTCAGTTCTAATCTTACCTAGAACCTATCTACCACAACTTCACAACTTCACTACACAACATTGACATTCACGACTTGATCACGACTAACAACTTCTTCTACATAAAAAGAAATAAAAAACTTAGTTTTCTTATGTCACTACCTTCACCAAGCCACTAATATAATAACAACTAACTAACACTACTAGGAAAGATCACAAAGATCCAACTATACTTACAACAATCACAAAGATCTAACTACTACACAACTTTACAAGATTTACAAGTTATGATATGGATGCAATAAGATTGCAACAACACACAAAGGTGTAATACTTCTTCACTTGATGATGAAATAAGGTATTCTTCTCTTGCCTTGAGGAATTGAGCTTGGTTGCTCTTAGAACAAAGCTTTATGATTAGATGATCAAAGGATTTTAAGTGAGATGTGTGGGCTATTTTAGAACAGAAAGAATGAGTGCAAAAGGTGAGAAAATAGTGGAGGAAAAGTCCAGTATTTATAGGACAAACTGGAGGAGCGTCAGTCTATGGGCGGTCCCCTTAAAATTAAGGGGCCGCCCATGTATTTAAGGGGGCCGCCCTAGGCTAGGGGCTCCCTAGTTTGTCTTTTGTGTAGGGGGAATTTTCTGGAACTTTTTCTAGCCGTTTTTGGTACGAAAATTTAAATTTTTAAAATGTTTATTTTGAATAAAAAACATTTCTTGTAATATAGGAAATGTTTTGTACTGTTTATAAAAAAATGTGTACAACCATTTTATAAAAGTGTGAGGTATGAATAAAATTTTCCTTTGATCATAAAATGCATTAAGATTTATTATATAAATTACCTTTTAAGTGATATAATTTTCGAAAATGAAAAGTTACTATACATTACTTGTTTACTTTTAATTTTACATTGAAAGTTTTTATTTTTTTATGATTATAAATACGTTAAGATCGTGAAAAATATTAATAATGTTTTTCTGCTTAATTCTATCTAATGTTTTTAGGCATTATATTTTTATCAACAATCTCCCCCTTTTTGATGATTACAAAATTTAAACTCATTAAATGTAAAATTATTTTTAAACAAGTATTTAGTGAGTTTCATGTCATTTCTTCCCCTTTTTGTAGAATCAAAAAGACATCGTCGAGAATTGCTGACGGAATAAATGCTCCCCCTTGATGTGTGCTCCCCCTCGTTCGAGGGCACCAAGGAATCGAGTTATGGTTTCTTTGCTTCAAAAATAAGTTAGAACAATACAAATATTTCTAACATGTATCAAGAAGGAAGGAAAAATATGACAAGTGCAAGCAAACATCAAAGCAAAATATACTTCATTCATTTAGGACAATGTGTGTAAACAACACACAAGCATACATAAATAGAAAAACAAATATGCTTTAGAAGCATATTAATACATAAAGAAAAATCCTAAATAGCCATAGAAGGATTTTGACTTGCTTGCGATACAAAAGGATTTGACAATTATTTGAAGGCATATTACGAGATTAGTTAGTTGGAGAGTTTGGAGCGGAGGCGGTTATGGAAGGGGTTAGATAGGTCTTGTAGTTGATTAATGTGAGGTCGAGTGAGGAGGAATTCAATCCAATTGATATCCTCACTTAAAGCAAGGAATTGTTTTTGGGTGAAAATGCAACAAGGGCAATACCCAACATGGGTTTCAACTTGGTTAATGTTGAGGGTGTGTGGTAGTTTGGAGAGTAAGGTGATGAGGGAATGTTGTTTTGTTGTTCGTGTAGATTGCATGGCTAAGAGGGTTGATAGGTTTGATATTAAGTTGATAATGGTCATAAATTAGGCTTTTCTCTACTTGCGAGATAGAGGGGAGGTGTGTGTTGATTTGGTTGTCCCCTTTGAGGTGGAGCTTGAGTGCTGTGAGCAACATGTGAGTTGATGGGTGAGATGGGAAGTGGAGGATGTGAGACAACTTGTGGTGATGTGGGAGTGTCCTTAATGTAAGGAGTTTGGTTGTCACTTTGAGGTCGGCGCTGAGTTTGTATGGAGTAGTAACATGTGAATTGATGGGTGAGATGGGAAATGGAGGATGTGAGACAACTTGTGGTGATGTGGTAGTGTCCTTGATGTAAGGATTTAGTAATGCTTGATTGGGGTGATTGTTTTCTTGAGATGGTTCATGATGAAAAGTGAGTGGTTTTGGCATTGGTGAAGCTGTATTGAGGCACCTTTAGAATTTGTTGTTTGCAAAGGTTTGGTTTTCTTCCTCTATAATGGGTTTCCACACTCATTTTAGCTACCCTTGATGGTTTGGATGTAGGTTTGTTAGGAGATGTCATTGATGAGGATGATTGTGATGATGATGATTGAGAGTGTATTTATAGTGGAGGAAAGGTTTAAATTGGGAAGAATGAACATTTAAAGGATCAAATCCAAGAAATGTTTGTGAATTTAGGGAAACAATAGCTAAGTCTAGAGGGTATTTGGTTAAAGGGAGATGAAAATACTGTTTTACCCGTGTTTCCTAGGCCGGTCCCCTTAATTAGGGTTCGGTCCCCTTAAAAATTTAAGGGGGGGCGCCCTTTTTGTGAGGGTTTCTGTTGTGGTGGTTAATTTGCAGCAGGTCAATCTTTTATGGAAATTAAGATTTTGTAACCACATAACAAATTAAGCATTAAAATTTAATCTTATGACAAGTTGTTTTAGGATACAAACTATTTCACATAATTTTTGGGCCATTTAATCATATAAGAATTGAAAAACCCAAAAAGTGTACTAAGAGCATATAAACTAGTAACTAGATATAATGCACAAATAATTTATCTTGACAAGGGGGTTAAGTTAAAAACGAACCAACCTTTGTGTCAAATCCTAGTGTGTGCCTAAGTGCGACAAATGTGGAGTAACGATTATTTCGACACTAAGACATGTAAAACCTAAGAAATAATCCAAATGTTCCTTGATTTAATTTTGCTCAACCAAGATTGTCAAAAATATATATTAAATTATATACTTTTGACAACAAGTAAGAGAACATTATGCATATGTGAAAAATGTTTTTAGCATATCTCGATAATATGTGAAAATTGATTTTCATGTGCTCCTAGTTGTGAGAAAAACCGTTTAGAAAATAATAGATTTGGACTATTGTACATATGTATAATGAGATATGCATTTAAATAGAAGAATTAGTAAAAGTTTGCTTATAAACTTTTCTCAATATTATGTTTTTGTGTAAAAAAGAAACCTAGACACAGAGAAAAAAAATTGTCAGTCAGGTGGGTGGTCCCCTTAGAGTCTGGGTGGTCCCCTTAAAATTAAGGGGGCCCCCCTTTATGAATTAAGAGGGCCACCACCTGTTGAGAAAAAAATTTCTTAGATTTTTGACAAATGGTTTATTGATGATTATCATTTCTTTATTATGCCGAAAACTTAATCAATTTGTTCCATCATTCCTAGACTAGTATACGTAGTAGGTTAAATGGCTCACGTTTAAGTGGTTTAGTTAGAATATCGGCATTATTGTCTTCCGGTGAGACCTTTTCTATAGAGATATTCCCTTTTTGAACATTATCGCGAAGGAAGTGATGGCGAATCTCAATGTGTTTTGTTCGTGAGTGTTGAACGGGATTCTTACTTAAGTCTATAGCCCCTTTGTTATCACACATTATTGGAATGTCTTCTAACTTAACACCATAGTCTATGAGAGCTTGTTTCATCCATTTCTGGCGCTTACATATTCCGCTTCGGTTATGGAGATGGCAAGAGCGGTTTGCTTCTTCGAAAACCAAGATGTTAGGCAACATCCCATAAATGTGCAAACACCACTAGTGCTCTTGCGATCTACGTAATCTCCCACATGATCCGAATCCGCATACACTATTGTTTCTATGTCGGATCCCTTAGGATACCATAATCCTAAATGCATAGTGCCTTTAATGTATCAGAAGATACGTTTAACCGCTTCTAGGTGAGAGGTTTTGGGATCCTCTTGAAAGCGTGAACAAAGGTAAACACTAAACATGATATCGGGTCTACTTGCCATTAAGTATAATAAACTACCTATCATGCCTCTATATTTGGTATTATCTACGAACTCACCTTCTTCGTCTCTCGTGAGTTTGGTTTCCGTAGACATAGGGGTTTTCATTGGCTTAGAGTCTTCTAGTCTAAATTTCTTAAGCATTTCCTTAATATATTTTGATTGATTAAAAAATATTCCATCATCTAATTGTTTTATTTGTAATCCTAAGAAAAAATATAGTTCCCCCATCATACTCATCCATAGTGGTTTAAGACTTTTCCGATGCAAAACTAATCCTACTTCTATGTTAATTATTATCCACTAACTCATTTTTCTTCGTCTACGTGAGTTCGTGGCCATAGAAGATTTCCATTTTATAGAGGTTCATGGATAATCCATATGAAAGAATGGTTCCTAATGAACAAATTCTTTTAAAAACTAGAAAGCCAACAAATGGCATTTCTAGTGACTACCATATTTCCTAGCTATCACTAATACTAAGTATATCATATACCAATCTATAATTTACGTAATTAGAGAGTGAGACGTACCTTAGCCTTCAAGAGAAATTACTTTAAAATCTTTAAGGTAGCAAGCTTTAAGGATGAGGATTTGTGGAAATCCTATATGAGTTCTTCAATTTGTTTGACGAAAGCCAAAGGATGCTTGTAGATGATTAACCTTGGAAGATACGATGATTTAGCCATTTAGTCCCCATCGTTTTATGGGTCCGAAGTTATTGTTTCCGAACATATTTTGCATTTGATTCAGACACATGCATGGTAAACATCTTCCACATTGAGTAAAGCTTGGTTGGTGTGGATGATTCCACATTGTGTGATTAGTGTTGGAGTAATTTGGTCTACCTTGGTCTCTCCTAGGTTGAGGTGTTTTGGAATGAGGATGAAAGTTTTCTTTTCTTCTCAGAGGAGGTGTTTTAGACCTCATTGTGGGTTTAGTAAATCCGACTCTGTTTTTAAGGAAGGTTTGTATAAACGTTTTACCTCATCATCACTTGCAATGGGAATTTTAGTATTGTTTATAACTATAAATTTTGGTTTTGAGTTTGGGTTTGATTCTATCAATTTTTCTTTTGACTCGACTTCTTGAGCTCTTACAAAATTTACTTGTTCGGTTTCGCTAGGTGACACTTTGGTAAGATTAAATCCTAAACCGGATTTATCTCCGGAAGGTTTTTGAGAACTTATTATTTTCTTAAGTGAGTGACTACTATCATTAAATTGATTTAGCCTAGATATTTCTTTTCTAAGCTTCTCATTTTCAAACTTAAGGTCTTGACATAATTTGCATTCTTCATTTACTTCCTTACTTTTTTCTAACCTAGATAATTTATCTTTTAATTCTACTGCTTCATTTTCTAATTCTATTTTAGCTTGTTTTAGAGTTTTATTTTTAGCCATGACTTTTAGTCCTATTTTGCATAGTCTAGTATATTCACTATCTAAGTCATTTTCGTCTAATGATGATTGGTCATCACTAAAGTATTCGATTTTGAAAAGTACCTCATTGGAAGCTTTAGCCATAAGACACTTTTCGTCCTTTGTCTTCTCCTCTTCATCTTCGTCGCTATCACTCCAAGATCCTCCAACAAACGCCTTTTGATTTTGATATTTTGATAGTTTTGGACATTCTCTGATGAGATGATTTGGATCTCCACACTTAAAGCATTTTCTTTCGCCTTTGCCATTTTTGTCGTCTTTATTTCTTTGGAATGATTTTCTTTCTTCATGTGGTTGTCTTACGAATCGTCCTGGTCTTTTGAAGAATTTCTTGAAGTCTCTTACGGCCATGGCGTATTCTTCATCTTCACTATCGGAGCTTGAGCTATCTTCATCACTTACTTCCTTTTTCACCTTTAAAGCAAGAGATCTACTTTGATCTTTCTTGCCTTTGACCATTTTGAAATCTTTCTTTATTACTTATTCATAAACTTTTAAGTTTACAATTAGTTCGTCAAGAGGTAAGGTTGTTAGATTCTTTGATTCTTCAATCGTCGTGACTTTCGCTCGCCATTTTGGATGTAATGCCCTAAAAAAATTCCTTACATAATTCTTGCTAGAAAAACCTTCATCAAGTGCTTTTAGACTAGTAATAATAGTGTTAAATTTAGCAGATGCATTATCTATTGACTTCTCTTTCGGAATCATAAATTGTTCATATTGTTGAACAAGAAGATATATTTTGTTAGTTTTGACTTGATTATTACCTTGATGAGTGATTAATAAAGTATCCCAAATTTCTTTTGCGGTTTGACACATAAAAATTATTTCGTATTCTTTATGTGGCAAAGCATTATAAATTACCATTTTAGCTTCATTATTTTTTGCAAGTTTCTTTTTAAGATCATCGTTTTGTTTATGAAAAGGTACAACTTTATCCTTTTTAGTTTCGAGATTATTTTAAATAGGAGG